>ML781629.1:48982-62623 GCA_009831015.1 Picea engelmannii | reverse complement strand
AATAATTTAGGAAATGCAACTTGGCTAAGACCTTCCATGTTTAAGGGAATGATGTGATAGTATTAGACAATGATGCCCTTTATTCGAAACCCTCATATACATTGGTTTATAATACAATCCAACGTGTTGGTGTAGAAAATGGGGTGAAAGAATCATAAAATTGCATAACCATATCCATTGGGATGTTTCCACAACGACACTAAAATACTAGTCACAAAACAAGGCAAGTTCAAATTTGGCATATCATCTCATTTCATTGATGAAGTAGAGTGTGATGTATTATTAGATGCTTGTGATATAATCTTTAATGGTATACTCAACAAGAATCTTTTTTAAGTTCTTTTAGTTTTCTCTTAATAGAGAGAAGACTTAATGCAATAGAACCTTTCAACTTTTGCTATAACTAAATACCTATGCAGCTTCGTCTTCTAAGAATTCTTTGCGAGTATAAAATCCTAATTAGCAGTAACTTGTAAATGGATTGAAATTGTATTAAACTCTTACTACCACTTAATTAATGTAAGAAATTCTATTGGTGATCTAATCATTGTATTAAAGAAATTCATTACCTACTATATCTCAAACAATCCAAAATTATAGTGTATCTATGTTGAATCTGCTTCAAAGTTGGATGAGAAGAGGAGGAACCTTGATTGTGTAGTCTAGGGGCTCTAGTTTGCGGTAGTACCTATGTAATTGGAGTTGTCTCAAGTACAAGAGTAGTTCCTTTCTCTTTTGGTTGTTTCTTTGAAGAGGATGGAGGATGGAGGATTAACAAAGGGCTCTAATGAATTGGGAATGCACTCAATGGAGACTTAAGAGGATGGCCTTATGGATAGAAAATTTAGATGAGAATACTTTATTTTTCCCATAATTATTCCAACATGAGGAAAAGCATGAATAGCATAGGGGGCATTCAAAATTCAGTAGGGGCTAGAGTGTAGAGCTTCCAAGAAATATCAGAGGTGGGGACAACCCATTTCCAATATGTATTTAAGGGTCTAGAATTAGCAACATTACAAACATAGCGACAATTTGCTTGTTTTTTCCAAGGTTTATGGAAGGAATTCAAAATAAATAGTTAATGGACATTTGTGACAAAGGAGAATTTAAAGGACAATGTATACTCTTTTCGATGAGAGAAAATACCTAGTCCTAATCGTTGGACTATACAGTTTTATATTATATGGGGCTATATGAGCTCATTGAAGAGGATGTGCTAGCCATTCCAAATTAATCTAGGAGCTCTGGAAAAGTATTAGGTGCATTTGAAATTCTACCTTTCTATGTTTTATCCCTAAAAAATATAATCCATACATTTTTTAATATTTCAAGCCAATATCATTATGCAATTATATTTATAAAAACATATCAAAAGTAACTCGAAGGAGGATAAATCATAATCTATCCAAAGCCATTTCTTTTGAATAGTTTGGCTTCTTGAATGGGAGACAAATTCCTTATATTGTGGGGGTTGGCATAAGAAGATTTCCATTATACTAGGACAAAGAAAATGGAAGCCTTTGTTATAAATCTAGATCTATCAAAGGCATACAGTAGGGTTTCATGGTTATATTTAATATTATTGCTCATACATGTTGGTTTCAATCTTCTAGTGGTTAGTTGGGTCAAAGGTTGTTTAAATTCAATATCATTCTCTATTCTAATTATGGGTCCATTGCTTCTTTCTTCAATCCCTCCAAAATAAAAAGATTGAGAACTTCAATCCTTCTTTCTTCAATACCATCACCCACTTCTTAAGTCATTATGTAGATTGAGAACTTGAAGAACAAGATAAGATCCCAAGAATTGGTGAGAAGTGATTCATGCATATGGACCAAAATGGAATTTGGAGAATGATCCTTGTAAAATTTGAATAAAATATTTGGAGAATGATCATTTTGAAGGTGTTAGGCCTCTTCCTACACACCACCAAATCACCTCTCATTGACAATCTATGTATTGATCCCTTTTAGTTTTGGGTTGTTATTATTTTCAATTGCATGCACCTTTCAATCTAGTCAAAGTTCAATTAATGTCTCTTGCTACTGTAGGTTTATAAAGACTCATCCCAATGCCCATATGCCTCCAACCTTGTGATATAATGATCGTTTGGTGACAAGTGTCTGAAGGGTGATGAATAAGACTAGGGGTAACCTTCAATTCAAGGCTAGGTGTAACATCCCGTTCTTGCGCACTGAGCGAACTTATTCTTTGAGGACACTTGCTCGCAAGTGATCCAGATTTTATGTTATTAAAACATTGATTTTGATTATGAGGCATTATGGGTTGATGACTTGTTGTTTTACTGCATTAACATAGACAGGTGCTATTGACTCAGTTTTACTGAGTGTGCAGGATCTTGGACGTCAAGGATGTAGAGGCATCAATGGAACCCCTTGGACTCTAGATCAAGTCGGGGAGTGTACCATTGGGGTTTGATTGTTTTATAGGTGATATTAGTGAATCCGATTAGATGATATGATATGGATATATTCTAACATGATTCGTTGATGATGCAAGCTGATGATAGCTTGCCAACTAGACTCACATGTGGAGTAAAGGGGTCACACACGACTACCAGAGAAGTTGAGGGAGAGGTGTGGACAACAACTGTACCATAGCCTACTAGCACTCCTGTCATGGCTAGAACTATAGGTTAAAGATTACCTAGTTCGAGAGGACCCACGATGTCCTGAGGGAAGACTGTGACAGTCTCTCATGATTATTCTAAGGGGCGCGCAATAAGGTGGGGGCCTTATTCCTTAGAGGCCATTAGTCTCCCACAAGTTCACATAGAGGAGTATTGACTCCAGGGGTTTTTTATGTCTACCAAGTCAGTCAAGAGGTGAGTGGCACCCTTGAAGAACGTGGTGTGTCCTGAAGGGCACGTTGCACAAGAAAAATGGAAAGAGGAAAGTGGCACCCTTGGAGCATGTGGTGCGTCCTGAAGGGCATGTCGTGCAAGAAAAATGGAAAGAGGTGAGTGGCACCCTTGGAGAACATAGTGTGTCCTGAAGGGCACATCGTGCAAGGGAACATATGAGACAAGTGACAACCTTGGAGAACCTAGTGCATCTTGAAGGGCACATCACATTGTTAATGATAAATGAATGAACCTAGATGGCCTTAGGATGAATAACGTGATAAGAAATTTTTAAAACAATCTCCCTAATTAAATGTCGTCCAGCACGAAAATTTAAGGTCTAGGTCTAAATTATGCTAGTGGTAAAATTTTATATATATATATATATATATATATATATATATATATATATATATATGTATGTATGTATGTATGTATGTATGTATGTATGTATGTATGTATGTATGTATGTATGTATGTATGTATATATACAAAATAAAAATAAAAACAAAATAAATAATAAGTATAATATTTGTTAAATCTTGTAACAAGAAGGGGGTAAGCAATTTAAATGATTCATAAAAATCTGTTAGGATAAAATTTAAAAAGGGAAATAATTGCTTTATTATTTTATGATAATTTAAAATTTATTAATTAAAAAGGGAAAAGGGAAAAAGTAAATTTCTACACCTGACAATTTGAGTTCTAAATGAAAAGGGGAAAGAGGGAAATCTAAAATATTTAGGAAACTAGGGAAAGAGGGAAACATAAAAAGAAAAGGGAAACACAAGGGGAAAAGAAGAAAGTCAAACTTAGTAAGTATAGATAGCATTTAAGAGCTTTCTAATTTAAATGGAACTAGCAAATTAATAATGGGGAAAGTCATTAAAACCTGAAGGGATTTTGGAGACACCTAGGAGCGATTCTAGGACTGACTCTAGGTGGGTGACGGAAATAGGGGTAATTAATTAATTAAAGAAATTAATTTATGGAGGAATGAAGGGGATGGGTGACACTTGTACAGGGAGGATTTTTAGGATTTAATTTATTAAACATTAAATTAAATGGGATTTTGGGAAGGTAAAGGACTTGGAAACTCTATATAATGGAGGGAGGAGAAGGATGAAGGATCTCTTCTATTTGTGTAATGTTATGCTCCAGAAATCTATACTTGACAGACTTAGCTTGTGGGAGTTGGGATACCCATCTCAGTGAGGAGTTGTAGCTCGGCCTTGCCAGGCGAGCTAGGAGCTAGCTAAATCTATGGATAGTGTGTGTGGCCCCTTTGCATCCCGGGGGGCTAAGGGGTAAGAAGAGTACCCCTAGCGTTGGTTGGGAGGTACCGGTAAAGTCTCATCGGTCGACAAGTTGGAGTTGCACAAAGTGCACGGGACATCAACTCAAAGCGGGCGATTGGGAAATGGTACGCCTTCTTTATTTATGCATGGTAGAATGTTAGTATGAATTATGTTTTCAGTTATGTATACTTATATCAAGTAAATAATATGTTAGTTTTAGCATTCTAGTTGATGACTTAATTTCCCATAGCCTTAGCTGAATGATTAATTGATTTCCCATGGCCTTCGATTCCCGACATGTCTTGATCGTCCTGTGGTTTTTTATTGTGTTTGATTACGGTCTACTTTTCCTTTGTCCCTAGCTCATTAGTCTGCGCCTGAGTAGTCGACCAGGATCCTGATCTATGGTTGTCGCTTTGGCATCAATAGACCTATGGATCTCAATGCCCTGCTTTTCTATGCATGGATGATGGGCGAAGGACGTTCCTGTCAGTCGTCCACCTCTAATGTTTTTCCTTGGCTGATGGTTCCCTTGTGCCCTGATGCATTTATTTAACCCTGTAATGTGATTGTTGGCGAAGTTTTTCCTTAAACTCGTCATGCTTATATCTCGTCGTTATCTCATTTTGTTTACCTCGTTTTTATATCTTGATGGATCCTTGACCCTGCGTTTTAATCTTGGACAATCGATAACTCTACATTTTGTTTTGAAGGATAATTTAACCCTGCATTTATTTTTATTCTTGGTTAAGTTACAATATGCGTTGTATAATTGGTATCCCAGGCAAATGAAAATGTTTTTATCACTATCTGCATTCCTTTCTGTTACCACGTTTTTATAACTCCTTGTTGTTACCATGATTTTTTAACTCCTTGCTATTACCACGATTATAATTCCTTGTGTTCTGCGTTTTTCTTTGAATTATAAATCTGTGTCCCTATTGTTGCCATGGTTCATCACCACGAATTTAATACTCAGACTTTTTATTCCCACTATTTGACTGTCACGGATTTTTAATTACATGGGTTTTTACCAGACTTAACGCCCATGATTTGTTGCTCCCAACCATTTTTTGAGTGGTTGTTAATGCCCATGATTTTTTATTGAAAACATTGACTGTGTTGCTGTAGAAATCACCCATGAATTTAGCCTTTTAAATAAAAAATTCACTTGCTGGAATGACCCCAGTTTTGGTAAATGAAAATTGAGTGTGTGCATGTTGAATTCGCCCACGAATTTATCCTTTTAAATCAGAAATTCACTTTCTGGAATGACCATGGTTTTGGTAAATAAAAATTGACTGTGTGCATGTTGAATTCGCCCACCTTTTTTTGCTACTCAATTCATAACTAACTTGCAGTAATGACCACAATTTTTCCTTCAAACTGTGACTGCGTTTTCCCTTGAGTGATGGACTGCGTTGATGTTGTTGGGATACGTTTTCCTTTAATTGTTGAGTTGTTGTCGACTGGGCACGATTGGCCACCATTTGGGCACTGCGTTCTTGCTAATTTTGCCACAGCGAATTAAATGGATAACAGTTAGTTAAATGCCTTACTATTGCTAGATTCATTGTTATGTAATGGTCACATTAATTTCCTTGATTTTTTCCAACAAATAAAATGGATAAAAGTTAGTTAAATGCCTTGTTATTGCTAGATTCATTTTTATGTAATGGTCATATTAATTGCCAGAACAATTTCTATATCAATGTAAATGGCGAGCAAATTCATTCCTTGGATTAAATGCCACAGCGAGTTAAATGTTAGCTAACACCTTAAATGTCTTGTTATTGCTATATTACTTGTTATGACAACAGTCATGTAAACTACCGTGTTAATGCACTTTTAATTGTCATGTTAATGGTCATGTAATTGTCTTGTTATTTCTCTATTAATTGTTAAGTAACCGCTATGTTAATTTCCTCGCTAAATTGCTCCAGCCCTGCTAATAGTTAGTAGTTTCCTTCTAATATTATTAGACAACTGGTATTGTTAGTTCAGTCAATATAACTAGACTACATGTTGAGATTTAATTGTTCATAAGTGTTATAGTGAGAGCTTTCTACCTTCAGATTGTTAATGTTATTATTTAATTTAATGACTAGTTGTAACTTAGACGTGCCCCTTCTAGAATGGAAACTCATATTAAAAGCGATTGTAATCACTGACTAGATTAGACTGGGTGATTGGTTGGGTGAGGAAGATGTCATGTATTGGCTTGTGACATCTCGTGTCTTTGTCCTCTGATGTTTCATCGACCAATTGTTGGGGTATTGGTGTGGTTTTCCTCTCAGTATTCAGTTTCTAGCACGTCGGATTATCTAGATTCCTTGGTCCAGATAGGATGTGTTGCGCCAAGGTTATTGATGCATCTATCACCTAGGAATGGTATGATTCCTGATGAGGGGATCATGGCATGCCCTGGGGGATAGCGACGATCGAGATCTTGGTCAGAGTAGGTGTTTTTGTGTGAGTGTTGACAAGCGTGCAAGTTGCTCTTGGCACGGGCCAAATGCCTTCAGGCGTTAGGTCCTCACACCTTGAGGTTCTAGTATTTGTTTGTCTAGGCCTTGATGTTGGGATGGGGATGTTTTCCCTTAGCTTGTAGGGCTGGTCGTGTTTGCGTCGGACGGGTAGTCATCCTCCTTGTTATTTTGTGCATGTTTTTTCAGTTGTCTTGAGCCTGTGTGTGGTGACATAGTAACATGTTTCTTGGACTATGTGCTAGAATTCATCATTAGTGGTGTGATTAAATTTTCGTCATCGTCGTCTTCTTTCCTCTTAACTCCTAAAAAAAAAAAAAAAACTGCTTCACTTGCTGTCGTAACGATGGGGCCATTACATATGGTATCAGAGGTAGGTTCAACCCACAACTAGGGATCGCTACAACTTTCATTGATATGATTTGATTATAATGTTGCTAATTGAGTTGACTTGTATGCATGCAGGTAGTCATGGTTAGAGGACACCGCAGAGGAAGACGATGGGGCACTAGGGGAGGAGGTGCGACAGCTCCAGTAGCAGCCACGCTTGAGGGGTATAACCCCTAGGGAGATGAAAAGGTTGTCGGGCAGGAGAAAATAGAAGTTGGTGATGTGGTTGGAATGATGAGATCTTTTCAGCGCATGTCTGAGGCATTGATCAATCATTTGGATAGAGATGAGGCCAGAGCATCGGCACCCCCTGAGGGTCCACCACGCGCTCCGGTCGGTACTGGTAGCATTCATCGTGAACTCGAGAAGGTAAAATTTCCCGAGTTCTTCGGTGCCCCAGATGACGCGGCCACCGAGGCATGGTTGGAGAATATGGCGATGTTCTTTTCACTTCACGGCTATACCTCCAACATGAAGGTGTGCATGGTGGTCTTTCAACTAAAGGGGAGCGCTCTTCTATGGTGGAAGATGCTCCTACCATAGATAAACATGGCCATCAAATATGTGTCATGGGAATGGTTCCGAGAGAGGTACCTATTAGAGGAATTCATTGAGCATCAACTCAATGAGGTCAACACCTTACGACAGTGTGGTCGTACGGTGTCCGAGTATGAGACCTGTTTTATGGAGCTGCTTCGATATGATCTGCATCTTAACACTGAGAAACTTAAGGTCAACAGGTTTGTGGTCAGCCTTAATGGCAGCATACATGCAAAGGTTAGGATTTTGATACCTCAAACCTTGCATGATGTCATCCAAAAGGCCCTCATAGTAGAGGAGGATCTTATCAGCGGGGGTCAGACCAGGACTCCAGCGAGACCAGTAGGGCAGGTGTCTCATGGTGCACAGTAGCATCAAACACCAGCCAGAAGTACGCTAGGATATCGTGGCTTCCAGAGGGGATCCACCTTCACTACATCTCGGTGACCGATGCCTCAACAACGGACACCTTATCGAGGACCACAACATCAACAACAATGTCAACCACATCAACAATAGTTTAGTCATGTTCAGTAGAACAAACCAGGATTCCAGGCTGATGGGTCGTCATCTTCTACTTCGGGTACCAAGACTACTGGGTCGAAGAAGGGTTGTTGGACGTGTGGGGAGCCACACTACCAGCGTGACTGCCCTGTGGAGAGGACTAGAGCATCTGGATCAGCCGGACCCACTACCATGAGAGATTTGGGCAAGGCCCATCGGATTCATGCAACGGTGAATAACCTCCAGGAAAAGCATCAGTCGACTATGCTCGAGATGATAGGTACCATCTGTAACCATACCCTTAGTATTTTGATAGATCCTAGTGTTACTGAGAGTTTCATTTCTGGTGCAGTGCTAAAGAGGATTAAGGTAAATCCAGTCAAACAAGATGAGTTTAGCTTTGTAGAGATGGCCTCAGGAGACAAACAAAAGGTTGGATGAAAGGTTACGGGATGTATCCTTAACCTAGGAGAGTTTGTCACTAGGGCCAACCTGTACGTCACAATCTTAGGATCTTATGACGTTGTGATCAGTATGGACTGGTTGGAATCGCATGAGGCGATACTCAACTATAAGATGAAACAGTTGAGCTTGG
The DNA here is from genome assembly GCA_009831015.1 of Picea engelmannii. Lineage (NCBI taxonomy): Eukaryota > Viridiplantae > Streptophyta > Pinopsida > Pinales > Pinaceae > Picea > Picea engelmannii. The sequence goes on along the minus strand of ML781629.1, from coordinate 53,944 downwards.
TCGATGATGAGGGATAGAGACATGTGATTGTAGGCCGGAACCAGGGAGTTTCCCTGAGGTTCATCTCTTCCTTGCAGCTTTGAAAGAGCATGCACAAGGGATGTAAGATTTACGCAATCCTTGCATTAAATGAGAAGGGAGTAGCAGAAGGTCTAGAACACCTTCCTATGGTGAGAGAGTTTGCAGACGTCTTTTCAGAGGAATTACTTGGGATGCCTCCAGAGAGGGAATTGGATTTTACCATAGACCTAAAATCGGGGACTGAACCGATAGCGAGAATTCCTTATCGGATGTCGACCCTGGAGGTACAGGAGTTCAGAATGCAACTGGAGGAATTGTTGGACCTGGGACTGATATGTCCAAGTGTGTCACCATGGGGTGTGCCTATTATTTTCATACGAAAGAAGGATGGGTCATGGAGGCTCTGCATTGACTACCGTCAATTGAACAATGCAACAATCAAGAATCAATATCTTTTGTCGTGGATTGATGATTTGTTCGATCAGATGAAGGGTGCGACGATGTTCTCAAAGATCGATTTGCGATCAGGGTATCACCAGTTACGGATCAAGGAGGAGGATGTCCCTAAGACCGCCTTTAAGACAAGGTTTGGACATTACGAGTTTATTATTTTACCATTTGGACTGACAAACGCCCCAGGGGTATTTATGAGTTTGATGAACGGGGTGTTCTGCCAGTACTTGGACAAGTTCATCCAAGTATTCATTGACAATATTTTGATTTACTCTCGGATGAAAAAGGAGCATGACGAGCACTTACGCTTGGTACTACAGTGTTTTCGAGAGTACAAATTGCATGGGAAGTTGTCCAAATGCTCATTTTATCAATCGAAGATTCACTACTTAGGGCATGTCATCTCCGGCGAAGGTATCGTCGTCGATCCAGCCAAGTTCGAGGCTATTATGGAATGGCCTGCGCCGACTAATGTCTCGGAAGTGCGTAGCTTCATGGGTTTAGTAGGATACTATCGACAATTCGTTGAGGGATTTTTGAAGATATAAAATCCGATCACGGAATTACAGAAGAAAAACAATAAGTTTGCTTGGACTGAGAAATGTGTGGAAGCATTTCGGAGGCTCATGGAGCAGTTGAAAACAACACCAATACTAAAGGTCCCTTACATGGACGTGGACTTCTTGGTATTCACTTACGCATCCAAGGAAGGCTTAGGTGGAGTCTTGATGCAAGACGGTCGAGTGATCACTTACATATCGAGGAAATTGAGAAGGCATGAGGAGAACTATGCGATGCACGATTTGGAGTTGTTAGCCATCATATATGCCTTAAAGGTTTGGAGACACTACCTTGTTGAATGAAAGTTTGAACTAAAGATGGACCACTGTGGACTACAACACATCTTTACACAAAGCAACCTGAATGCATGACAATGGTGTTGGTCGGAATTGCTCAGGGAGTACGACTTCGAGATTACTAACATAAAAGGAATAGTGAACCGAGTGGCAAATGCATTGAGTCGAAGACCACGTATCTTTTCGGTGTTGCCTCTTCAGATGAATCTACATGAAAATATTCTAACTTTATAGCATGAAGATGACTGGTACAAGGAGGTCGAGGGTTTTATCGGACAAAACACAATGATGGTACCAAAATTTGAAGGATTTACGTTTGACGACGATGGATTATTGAGGTTTAAAAATCAGATTTATGTACCATCGAATGACCAGTTGAGGATGTTGATCCTAAGTGAGGCTCATAGAGCCGTCTACATGGCTCACACAGGAGTCACGAAGATCAGGGTAGACCTTAAGCCCTTATTCTTTTGGAAGTAAATGAAGGTATACATAGTCAACTATGTGGCCAGATCTCTATAATGTCAGTAGGTAAAGGCTGAACATAGACACCCAGCAGGATTACTACAGCCACACGCTATTCCGGAATCAAAATGGGAGGTTATTTTGATGGATTTTATTTTGGGATTGTCACTGACAACAAGGAGACATGACTTGATTTTTGTAGTAGTAGACATGCTAACAAAGAGTGCTCAATTTATTCCTATGCGTACGACTTATCAGGCACCTGACATAGCTATATTTTTCATCAGTGAAATTGTGAGGCTGCATGGTGTGCTTAAGAGGATTATATCTGATCGTGGATCGGTGTTTATTGGATGAGTTTCCAAGAGGCCTTGGGAACCCAACTTAACTTCAATACGGTGTATCACCCGAAGATGGATGGGTAGACCGAATGAATGAACCAAACCTTGGAGGACATGTTGTGCATGTACATGATGGACCAACAAAAGCATTGGGAAGAATTCTTTCCACTGGTGGAATTCACTTACAACAACAGTTACCAAAGAACCATTAATATGGCGCCTTTCGAGTTTATTTATGGGAAACTGTGTCAGACAGCTTTGAGTTGGGATCAGCTTGAGGATAGGGTCTTGGTGGGACCAAAAGTGATCCAATAAATGGAAGAGAAAATTCAAACAATAAGACAAAGGATTAAAGAAGCGCAGTATTGGAATAAGAGTTATGCCGATGTGCACCGTGTCGACCGTAGTTATGAGGTTGGTGATCAAGTCTTCTTGCGGATTAAACCACATAAGAGTTCGATCAAGTTTGTAAAGGGGCATAAACTCTCTCCTAGGTTCATGGGACCCTTCGAGATCGTGGAAAGAAAGGGGCTCGTGGCCTATCAACTAGCCTTTCCTGATTCCTTGAGGCGTATGCACGATGTTTTTCACGTATCTGTTTTGAGACATTATATTAGTGATCCTACACATGTTATTGACATGATTTCCTTCCAGGTATCATATGAGGGGGTGCTCATGTTTGAACCAATATGCATATTGGATCATCACATTCAACAGCTACGGCATCGAATGGTAGAGCAGGTCAAGGTCCAGTGGGACAACTATAGTCCGCACTCAGCGACCTAGGAGGACACATATGATATGCGCTAGCAGTTTCCATTTTTGTTTGATAGATAGACTTATGATACTGTGATACACTTTATTTCGGAATTTTTTAGTGTAAAACTTCGGGACAAAGTTTACACCAAGAGGGGGTGTATGTAACATCTCGCTCTTGCGCACTGAATGAACTTATTCTTTGAGGACACTTGCTCGCAAGTGATCTGGATTTTATGTTATTAAAACAATGATTTTGATTATGAGGCATTATGGGTTGATGACTTGTTGTTTTACTGCATTGACATAGACAGGTGTTATTGACTCGGTTTTACTGAGTGTGCAGGATCTTGGACCTCGAGGATGCAAAGGCATCAATCGAACACCTTGGAATCTGAATCAAGTTGGGGAGTGTACCATTGGGGTTTGATTTTTTTATAGGTGATATTAGTGCATCTGATTAGATGATATGATATGGATATATTCTGACATGATTTGTTGATGATGCAGGTTGACGATAACTTGCTGACCAGACTCACATGTGGAGTAAAGGGGTCATGCACGACTACCAGAGAAGTTGAGGGAGAGGTGTGGACAATAACCCTACCATATCCTACTAGCACTTTCGTCGTGGCTCGAACTGTAGGTTAACGTTTACCTAGTTCGAGAGGACCCACGATGTCATGAGGGAAGACTGCGACAGTCGCTCAAGATGATTCTAAGGGGCATGCAATAAGGTGGGGGCCTTATTCCTTAGAGGCCCTTAGTCTCCCACAAGTTCACCTAGTGGATTATTGACTCCAAGGGTTTTTGATGTCTACCAAGTCATTCAAGAAGCGAGTGGAACCCTTGGAGCATGTGGTGCATCCTGAAGGGCACGTCGCGCAATAAAAATGGAAAGAGGCGAGTGGCACCCTTGGAGCACATGATGTGTCCTGAAGGGCAAGTTGCACAAGAAAAATGGAAAGAGGTGAGTGGCACCCTTGGAGCATGTAGTGCATCCTGAAGGGCACGTCGTGCAAGGGAACAGATGAGGCGAGTGGCACCCTTGGAGCACCTAGTGCATCCTGAAGGTCACGTCGCATTGTTCATGATAAATGAATGAAACTAGATGTCATTAGGATGAATAACGTGATAAGAAATTCTTAAAACAATCTCCTTAATAAAATGTTGCCCAGCAAGCCCCCGGGGGGGCAACTCAATTGGCAAGCGTTGTGAAAATGAAGTTCCATGAGGTTTCGAGTTCAATTCCCCCTGACTTACCTTGTGTGCCGCGTAAGGGGCATCGTGGGCACACCTGGAGGTTATAGTGGTAGCGGTTGTATAACACAGCCACGTGTAATGCGAGCACGTGCCCAACTAGTTGTTGATTCCTCCAGACACAAAAAAAAAAAATTTGCCCAACACGAAAATTTAAGGTCTAGGTCTAAATTATGCTAGTGGTAACATTTTATCTTTTTAATATATATATATATACCAAATAAAAATAAAAACAAAATAAATAATAAGTATAATCTTCATTAAATCTTGTAACAAGAAGGGGGTAAGCAATTTAAAAGATTCATAAAAATCTGTTAGGATAACATTTAAAAAGGGAAATAATTGTTTTATTATTTTATGATAATTTAAAATTTATTAATTAAAAAGGGAAAAGGGAAAAAGTTAATTTCTACACCTAGCCATTTGAGTTCTAAATGAAAAGGGGATAGAAGGAAATCTAAAATATTTAGGAAAATAGGAAAATATGGAAACATAAAAAGAAAAGGGAAACACAAGCAAAAAAGCAGAAAGTCAAACTTTGTAAGGTATCTAGCATTTAAGAGCTTTCTAATTTAAATGGAACTAGCAAATTAATAATGGGGAAAGTCATTAAAACCTAAAGGGATTTTGGAGACACCTAGGAGCGATTATAGGAGTGACTCTAGTTGGGTGAGGGAAATAGGGGTAATTAATTAATTAAATAAATTAATTTATGGAGGAATGAAGGGGATGGGTGACACTTGTACGGGGAGGATTTTTAGGATTTAATTTATTAAACATTAAATTAAATGGGATTTTGGGAAGGTAAA
>ML781629.1:19951-37071 GCA_009831015.1 Picea engelmannii | reverse complement strand
TGGTGGGAGTAAGGTGCATAAGTCAAGGAGGAGGGGAGTAAACCATGAATGCAACGTGTCACTATGGTTGACATTTGTTATTACTGGCTACTCCAGGTGCCTTGTAGATTTTACACGATACAAGGACGGTTACAGGTTGTGAGGATTGTGAGGACTTTGTCGTGTACTCGGCTTCCATGAATAACAAATTATTCTGCTGCCAACAACAACAAATTCATCTCCACTATTGTGAACAACAAAAACAACAAATTCTTTTGCTGTCAGCAACAACAAATTTAACAAGGTAGAAATTTTACAAATCCTCTTTCATAGTAACAATTTTACAAATCCACCTTTAGTTATGGAAAATTGACTTCAAATTTAAAAAAAAAAAAGATAAAGAAAGGTACAATACACCAGTATCCAAAGGATAACATGCAAAACAGTATCTAGTTCAATAGTTGGTGGATGCAGGAAAAATTTCTCTCCTCTAATTCATCTATCAAGCGGTAGGAGGGGCATATAGTAGTGGTACAACAAGCAAAATTCCCTGTTTCTGTTAAAGAACAATTTTTAAAGAACAATTTTAATAGTAAAGACTCACAACTTTGTTACCGGACATTGAACACATTTTTGCGAGACACGTAGCAGCAGTTTCCAACTGTTACTATGAAACACCAACACTGCTCAAACCACCAGTGTGTCTAAACCCTCCAATAAAAACTACATTTGATGCACCCTATTGCAAAGCATTTGATGCCCTATGCTAAAATATCCACCATCATGAATCATAACTTACCTCTGCACAAGGGTGCTTATTGTTTGCCATCCAATAACCCAAATCTACAATTTCATAGTACTTGGTCAGAGCACGTTATACTCTTGTTGTATGGGATCTTTTCATGCTCGTTCACGGAAAACCCTGCCCATCATTCTAGTCCATTCATTGCCCTAGGAATTCAAGCCTACTTTTGAACCATGATTATCCAAAAATTTCTAGTGACTCGCCACAGCACAACATTTCAGTGTATGTGTAGTCTTCGGACTCCCGGGACGTGTTGCTGTAACCTGTGGGTATAACCATTACGCACGCAGAGAATCAAACTCATGCTTGGAAAATGAAACCGACGGGTGCCATAACCCGGGCTCTCGCAGTAGGCGCAGATTCGTCTTCTGATGGTAATGGTAATGGCAGTACTAGTGATCATAATTTTGGAATAAAGAAGAAACGGTCTGGAGATTCTAAGGTGAGTCCGGCCACTCCTGGAATAAAGAAGAAACGGCCCAAAGATTCTAAGCTGAGTCCAAAGGCCACAGTTGTGATCACAGAACCATACAGTTTCCAGGAAAAGGTGCAGAAGTTCACAGGAATGCCCACGCCCCCCGCTAGCAGTACATCTGAAGAATATGAGAAGCGACCTTTGCTCTTCAAGCCCAGAGCGCAGCGCGCAGAAATTAATGTACCACTAACCACCTTCCCTACTCTATCTTCAGTTCTCATGAATTATACCTATTGTTGCAGTCTCCCTTTCTCTCATCATGTTCTCGAATTTCCACTAATAGAGGGTGAACATCCGGTTGAAATACATACGAGTAATTCTATGTTGCAACTTCCTGCTTTCAGCGATAACGAAGCAAGTAATCACAAATCTGGTGTCGTGAGGACTTCGCCGTATACTTGACTTCCATGAACAACAATTTTTTCTGCTGCCAACAACAACAAATTCATCCCAGCTGTTTTCAACAACAAAAAGAACAAATTCTTCTGCTCAACAACAAATTCAACAACGTAGCAATTTTACAAATCCTTTTTCACAGTAACAATTTTACAAATCCATTTTTAGTTATGGAAAATTGACTTCAAATTAAAAAAAAAAAAAAGAAAGCTACAATAGGCTAACCAGTATCCAAAGGATAACATGCAAAACAGTATTTGGTTCAATCGTTGGTGGATGCAGGCAAAATTTCTCTCCTCTAATTCATCTATCAAGCGGTATTAGGGGCATATAGTAGTGGTACAGCAAGCCGAATTGCCAGTTTATGTTAAAGAACAATTTTAATAGTAAATGCTCACAACTTTGTTACCGAACATTGAACATGTTTTTGGGGGACACTTAACACGTAGCAACTGTTGTCAACTATTACTATGAGACACCAACACTGCTCAAGCTACCATTGGACATTGCAAAAAGGTTATGGAATTCTTGCTCTCTGCAATATTACTCAGTTGGGAAAAACTTATGCTTTAAATTAAAATTGAGGTGGAAAATTTGGTAGCTTTGCAATAACATGGTCATAACATGGTCATCTGAATCACCAATCAAACATCAGAAAAAATGCTTTAAACTAGTTAAGATAAATAAATAAAATCAGTTTGTAATGTTATACTTTTGATAAAGCTCAATTTTTTTTGAGTCAAACCTCAATTAATGGTTGGTTAACGACCTGACATATATACCATGGCTGGACTGCAAGTATAATAAATAAAAGTAGATAAATTAAAAATTGACTTTTAATTTACATTCATCTATCCAATTATTTTATTATGTCCTTTCATAATGAGTAAATGGAACATATACAATGGAATAAATCTATTTGAGTATATGTGTATTGGTTTTAGTGTATGTTCCATTGATTGCAATATATTATTTTCATTTCAATTTTAATGCATTTCTTTCAATGTTTGTAGCATTGATTTCAATAAATTACTTTCATTAGAGTATCTTGCATTGGTTTTAGTGCATGTTGCATTGATTTTATCAATGAAATAATGTAAAATAATCAATTGCATCGATTTCTATGATGATATTATGAAAAATTATTTATTTCAATTGAATAGTTGTATTGATATCATCCATGACACAATGCAAAACAATAGGGTGTATTGATTTCAGTGATGATATAGTGAAAAATATTTAGACTCTAAAGGAATCAAGTAGTTGTATTGAATTAAACAATGCAAAAACCCAAAATTATAGGGCGCATTATTTTCAATGATAATATTACCATGAAAAATGATTCAAAGTATTGATTGAAGAAACAAGAAAATTGATTCAGTGCATTTAAGTTAATTGAATTTAACAATAACACAATGCAAACGAATTTCAAAATACATATTATGATGTTTCTAAAGGAATTATATGTGATAAGACAAATTTTATCACTCCATTTGATTGGGTATGATTCTTATGTTAGTATTTGTATATTAAAACCATTATAATATTAAGATATATAGAATGTTAAAATATATAGAAATGATAATTCCTTGATTTATTTTGTTTCTCTTTTTCCGTGCCAAGGAGGAGACCTGCCATGCATTCAAAACTAGTAATGTCCTTTATAAAATCAAAATTAAATAATCTCCACTACCATTTATAAAAGTATGAATTGACCAATCATTATGTCATTTTTTTGCATATTTAAAAGAAAATATTCCATGAAGCCTCATCAAGCCAATTATGAAAGATTTAGGGTTATAAACGTAGTGAAAATGCATTAAGATTTCAAAAAAATAAAGGAGTACATCTAGTGAAAAAGAAAATGTGAAAGAAATTCCTTGATAAGATGAAATAATATCTTGTGAGTTGGTAAATGCATGTTAGTTTGAGTGTGAAAATGCTAACAGTGTAAACGTTTCCCAAACAAAAATACCCAAGTAGAGTGTGAGACACTTATTCCATCCTTGAGACATGAGTACGCAGTGCATGTAATTATGGAAGTGATGAATATAAGGGATAAGGGGAGTGAAATCATGTTTTCAATCCTGGAGAATAATCAAATCAAGGTGAGTTTGAGCATGCAATTCCAACAAGGAATAAAGATCAATTTATTAAGCCATTTTGAACATTTTCAAGCTCAACATCATTAAGTAATAATAACTTATCAATCAAACTAATCATAGTCAAAAGTATCATTATAATCCAATTTGTGAACAAGCAGAATGGTGTACAAGAATCATTTTTTAATAGAATTAAGAGCTTCGTAAAAAATAATGCCTCGCTCAAAACGAAAGGTATCAACTTGTTTTCATTATTTAATAATAATTATTTTAAGGTGCAAAATGAATGCATATGAGATAACCTTAATTGATTTTATTTTATTTCACCAAAGAATAGAAAATTATAAAAGTGCATGATTTGTTCTAAGCTCAAGGCTTATAAAAATAATGCATCGTGCAACTCCCAAAATTGCCATCTCACTTCCAATCTTGGACATATATTCTTATTGGTCACGGATCAACCATCTTAAAATTTCACTTTTAGTTTAATTATATTCATTTGCCAAAATCCTCAACTAATGCATTTATGCATCAGATAACAACTTTGACGAAACTGTCAAAATATCATGACAATTTGATTTTAAGCAAATTGATGCATGTAATTGACTTGAATACATTCAAAAAAGCATGCAAAAAATATTGAATGATAAGAGAGAAAAGAGACTCAAATGACACAATCATTACTTATGTCAAGAAAATGCGACGAAACAATGAAATTTCATGATGCAACAATCCATCATTGAAATCATAATCATTATGCTGGGTGTATGGATTTAATTTTACTAATGATTTTGTTCCAACAACATTACATCACCGAATCATCATCCCATAAAGATAAAACCCAAAAGAAACACAGAAAACCAAACACCAAAGAAAGGGAACCATCGAAACATCCTTTCAAGACAAAAAAACGGAATGCAAATGAAAGCATTTTTTTCCAAAATTCAATGCGGGGGCCTTTATTTTTACAAAAATTAAGGGGATTTGTTGAGGCCTCAACACTAGGGAAATAAAAGTAGAAATATAAATAACTAAATCTATACCAGACAATTATGAAAATGAACAATTGCTTACATTACAATGCTTATAGTTATAGACAAACAATATAATATAAATTGCTCGTACATGAGAAAAGACTACCATGTAAAAGAATATGATTACACCATTTCAAGATTTAGAAGAATAGTAGAAGAAGTTCTACACATAAAAAAATTCATAAATAAAGTTAGTCTCCAAAATATCTTGGCCAACAGTGGCTTCTCATTCATTAATTTTCAAAAAGAGTTTACAAATTTGCAGAAGAAAACTCCCCTTCTTCATCGAGATTGTATTAATTATACAAAAGGAAGAAGGAGAAGAGTAATAAATTTGGTCTATTCATTTCCCCTTAATGGATGTTGATTTCCCCTATCAAAGTGTCATTTTCTCCTGCCTAAGGGTTTGATTCATGTCTTATGTTCATCTCCCGTCCTTGGTTGTTCAAGTCTCCTCCTCTAGGAGAATGCTCCACTTGAATTGATGAATCTCCTTCCCTTTCCCTTATCCATATTCTTACTTAAGATATCCATTCCTCAAAAGTTTGATTAAGTACACCCCCCTTGTGAAAATTGTGGTGTTTAAAAGAATCTTTATAGGATGCAATACTCTACCTCATTCTTTTCTGAAATTTCTCCATCTTAGGCAATAGAGTTTTGATCAGTGTTATTTCCTTGGTGGGGGATTTGATAAATCTTGGATAGATGTTTCCTCAACCTCATAGAGTGAACTAATATATTCCCTATCGGTGTTAATACAATCTTTTATACCCATAGATACATGTTCCTATGAAAACAAATTGTTTTTTGGTCCAAAAGAGGGAAAATGGAAATTGTTTTCCATATTCTTTATGACCTGCCACATTATAGCAAAGTCTATTACTTCATGTGTGATCCTAAGGGGATTTTGAGCCACATACTTCCATCATATCATGCCAAAATCCATCTCTGCAAGGGATTCTGAAGTGAAGACAAGAACTTAAGAAGGGATTTCTTCTAGGGAGGATAGTCAATATTTCACCTTGTCAAACTATAACTAAGCTTGTTGATACGCAAGATCCCATGATTAAACATGTTTCATGACATATAGTATGTAATGGCCCTACACATGTATATTTTTTTCTCTATCATAGAATTCCCTTTGCACAATGTTTATCTCATTTTTCACCCTAAAGGCATAATCAATGAAATCAAAATTTCAATATTTGTTGGATTTACAATAGTTAACTTGGTTTTCCAACAAGGTCATTCTATCCTCTTTTTTATTTTAACTTATTTTATACATACACATCCTTAAGAAATTATCCTTTGAAATAACAAGACTAATAGAAGTAGAGGAATAAAAACTAAACTTTCTTGTGTCCATCACCACAGTCTTAGCTAACTCTCCTTCCTTTGTATTTATGCCTTATCACTTGATTCCTTTGTGTATCAAATTCAAACAATTCTAGAATGGAAACTTAATCTGTTGGTGTTGCAATAGGGCCATCACCTCTTTCAACCATGCTTGGACCAAAGGTACCAAAAAATGTTTGAGTAGTAAAGACTTATGCAATTCCTAAAGAATTGTGTTGCTCCATATTGTTGTCAGTTTTTTAAAACGAAACTAAACTTTATATATTATAATGAAGGGTTGTGTCGAAGAAAAAAATGGGAAGACAAAACAACAAAAATGACACAAGGCCTCTACATAGTTCTAGAGATACATAAAAAAAAATTGGAATCTCTTTCCATATTAGTATCCAACTCAGACTGACTAATTACCTATTTTACAAACTAACCTAAGAGAAAAAGTATTTTGAAATACATCCATTTATTCGAAAAGATCTTTTAATGATTGTGGTTAAGTTATTAATTGCATGTGTTAATTAACCATTTATGAAGCTGAATGAAAGAGGATGAATTTAATGAAGGAACATAGCAGTCATAAGACAATATACGGATCTAAACAAAATCATGAATAACAATAGCAAACGATAACACAAAGATGATAACGGAGTTTGGCAATCTCGCCTACGTCTCCGGGCCTTGTCTCGGTGGGCTTTGCTTATTTCTGTTTGAAGATTTAAATGTACATCGTGATCATGCCAAAAGGTTACAAAAATGAGTTGGTCATGTTCTACCAGATCTCACAAACCCATCAAAACTGACGACACCCAAATCGGATGAACGAGGCTCCCAGAAATGGCTCGCAAAGGTTTGCTCCTCAAAAGCTTCCGTGCATAAAAATGGCTTTGCCTTGGCTTTGCTTCAACATAACTCTAATCTGACTGACCTCCATGGCCTCAAACAATCCTAAATTATATAGATCTAAAGTTGGTTATCCTTCCCCAACTTCCTCCCAAAATCTGGGCTCAAAAAGAGCTCAATATCTCCTAAAATGGGCCAAATCCTCCATTAACAGGTCTGAAAATCAATAAAAATCCAATACATAGGGTAAAAACCCACTTTGCATATAAATTTGGGCTAAATCCCCCAAAATGGGCATGCACCCCCATTATTGGTCATATGGCAATAGAAATTGGCCAAGTGCTAGCCCAAAGGGCTAAGCCCTGGCCCTTAAACCATGCTAGCACCTGGATATATGGCGCATTCCACGGGACCTGTGGACTAAGGATATACCACCTCGTGCAAGTATGGGGATAGCCCCTGGTTCATAAGATGGAGGGTTCTGGAAACTCACGCCTGGGTGGTTATACATAGGTTTGCGCCCCTTTTGCATCATGGTCATACACCATAATATAACCATGGGCTAGGCAAATACCATTGGCGTGTTGGTAAAGGAACTTTCCCAAGGCACTTGCCTCCTACAACAGGTCATGAGTTCAAAACTCGTGAGCTCCAAAATACTTTTGATCAACCACCAAACAATGGAGTGCCACGTGGCAACCCATGACTGGGCCACGTGGCACCAAACAACTTGTTGAGAACGCACCACTTGTCCACATTTGATTGGATCTGTCATCTACCTAGTCAACCTGCTATTTTGTTGCCATGTGTCTCTATGCTACATCAGCATGCTGACGTCATGTTGATGTCAGCACTAACTTTTTTGCCAGTTTGACTGTTGACTTTTTAGCTGTTTGGGAAAACGGTCAGAGTGCAATAAATCTCGCATACAACGTCCATTTGAGAAAGTAAATATATATGGTCAGAATCAACATGACGAGACGGTCACAATGGAATTGGTTTAAGGCGATTCTGAGAACTTTCATTTTTGAGCCCTATCAGTCTCTTGGATCTGATTCAGGATCATCCATTGATAGGAGGATTCACAATCCTAAATTATCGGTGGTATGGCCTATTGGAGATTCCCATATTCAATGTCCATTGGATTTGTTCAACGATCCTCTATGTCATCGGCCATATTTCCCATGTGAAGGGATATAGTTGCACTTGATTGATCGATGCAAAAGCCAAATGTTGGGGAAGAAACAAGGAATTTAGGTGTTGAATATAAAACACCATCTCATCAATTCGTTGTGTCTAGATGGTAAGAAGATTCATCATGGAAGCTAGAGCATACTCCATTTCCCCTAACTTAACTAATATTTGGTGAAGATTTGAATTGTTAACTTTGTAAATTTCCTCATGTCGCTAAAGAATTATTTTCATTTCACTCCAATTAGGTTCCATTCTTGACCGTGACATAAAACAAACAGAAAACTCTCACCACACAAAGCTAGGCATAGGGTCTCCTATTCCAATTTTAATAAAAACAAGTTGAAGGTGGACTTGAATAGGACTAGAAGAAACCACACAAAAGAAAATATTGACATTACCAAAACCAGAGGAGAAAAACTGAATACCAGGAGGGGCTTGGTCTGAAACCCCAACAATGTCAGCATCAAACGAACACCGCCACCACCTAGAAACTGAAACAAATGCTAGATAAAAGGAAACCCAACAAGAGAAAGGTTCTAAATAACATTCACGAACACCAAAGAAGAGCATGCCATAACCAGAGAGAACCTGCATAAAAGGATGAACTAGTATGAAATAAAATGAATTGCCATCCCATAACTATAAATCCTCAAATGTACAAGAGGAAGTACCATGAACATGATGAACCACTCCATCTACCACATGTCATCCCAATTAAATAAGGATCATCTCATATTATGGGATGGGTAAATTCCCCCTAGTCCCATTAATTTTGATCACTCCTACATCCAATTCTGACCCAAGCTTAGCCCAATGGTTCACTTGATCATTAAGCTCTATTTTAACATGAAGAATTATGAAGTTATCAAAGACTTCAATGAGTGAAAGGGTGCAAGAGATGATACTATAAAATACATTATTATCAAACTGAGATTTTTTAATGATTGCTTGAACAACCATCATAGAGTCCCCAAGAACCACAATATTTTAACATTTTGATCTTTCACAATGCACACACCTTTACATAAAGCATATGCCTCGGCAACATTGTTTGATACATTCCCTATTCCCCAATCAAAGGATGTTATGGTACTTCCTCCAGGATCAAAGAAACTCCCCCCCTCCCCATGCTTGCCACCCCTCCATATTATTTTCATTGACATTCACCTTTTATGCCAACTCCTCTTCTTCTTGTCTTGTTTCTTTAGTATGGGCACCATATTGATTTTTATTCATTTTTTCTTCTTCCGTTCTCTTTTTGTCTTTAGCTTTAGCTTTAGCTTCAACTTATTTTCTAGCTAGATCATGTTGCTTTATTTTTTCCTCTTCAGCTTCAACTTTCAATTCTTCTTCTTTTTTTCTATCTTTTTCTACTTCAATTTCATCCTTCTTTCTCTTGGCCTCAACATCTTCCTTGCCTTTATTATTTTCTTCTTGTTTCTTCATGGATTCAACATCTTCCTTATCTTTCTTCTCAGATTTTTCATCATCCTTAACTTTATTTTCATATTTTACTTTCTTTTCTAATTCTTCTTTATTAGATGCTTTTGTTTGTGCCTCTTCTTTTTTTCTAGCTTCAGCCTCTGCTCTAGCTTTTTCTAGTGTTTCATGTCTTCTCTTTTCATGCTCCTTTTTCATCTTTTGAAGATATTGTCTTTTAGAAACAGCCTTTTCGACTCCCTAGTGATTTTTCCTTTCATTTTCCTTAGTAATAGCTTATATTTATACTTGTTCTTCCACAACCTAGTATTTATACTTGTTCTTCCAAAAACCAATATTTATAGGGAAAACTAGAATTTATATTTATTCTTTCACAAACCCTTGAAATAAAAATTAAAAGGGGGATACTCTATAGATGAGGATCGCCCTATTCCTGTGAATGCATTGGAGGAACAAACCACATATAGTAGATAATAATACATATAAAACTATGGAGACCTTGTAAGTGAATCCTTTTGATCCTTATGCACAACCTTTGCTAATGTCTTGGACAAGATTGCTACCTAGTTGAAAATTGTACCACTTTATATATCTCATGCATCATTGGGACCCAAATATTTACATGGGATGAATCCTTCTCACCATAGATCATGATTACTAGCTAGGCTTCCCATGGGTATCCTAATATGAGTTGTAAGGTGGGGAAGGGATTATTACTTAGGGCCTTGAAGGTTCTCCACTCTTCATACCAATCAACAAGAATGTCATGGAAATTATGTTCACGAGTGAAACTTCTCACGCACTCATTAGTAAAGTAAATATAAACCTTGGAAATCTTGTAATATGCCTCAAAATCTATTAATAAAAATGAAACAATGAATTATCCTTTATCATTCTAAATTTGTTTGGTGCTTAACCTCTATTTTTCATATCAGATATTTGATATTTTCTGCACAAAGTAGCATGGGGAATATAACATATGTGTTATGGACAAAGGACCTCCTTAAATTCGAGGCTATCACAAGCTCTTATTCTTCCCTTTAATTTAAATCATCGCCATGTACTAGTCCATTATCATATTTAACCGAATAGAACAATTCATTATAGGTGTGGGCACTATCATATTTAGTAGTGTGAGTGATATATGTATAGATGGGAAATTTGATATCTTTAGGGGCTTCAGTGACTGGTTTCTTGTCCTTGGTATATTTTTTCTCCTTCTTGACTAATTATTATACTGTTTTGGTTGTCTACTTGATTGTTGGTACAATTTATTTAAGATCTTATATTATTTCAATTAGATCCATTGGATAGCCTACTACTAATTTTTCATTTTTTCCTTTCTTCCTTCTTCTATATACCTTGGTATCCATGTAAAAATTCTTTCATTTTAGCAAACAAAAATAGGGCACATGTGGGGTTAAATTCAAAACCAAATTAATTGAACTCGATTGGGGAATTGGGAGAAAGGAGGAGTTCAAACAAGGAAAAGAAAGGAAAATCTTTCAAACATTTGCAAATGTAATATCTCTCTCTTGCAAGCACATGTTATCGACTTATTCTTTGAGGACACTTGCGTGCAAGTGGTCCGGTTATAGTACATGGTTATATATTTCGATTATGGATTCTTATGATGATGTTGATGGATTATGATATAATGTTATTTGATATATATGTATTGACATATGCTATTGACGAGTCTTCCATGATTATGCAAGACACTTGACAGATTGTGGATGTCGATGGCATCGATGGACCTCCTTGGACTTCAGATTGATTCATGGACTGGATTGCATTGGTTTGAGTATTTCATTTATGCATATGTGACATATGATTGATTATAGTTTGATTTTATATATGGATCATTGACTGTGTTTCGTTGATGGATGTAGGCTGATGATTTCTTGCTAATATGATTCACATAAGGAGTAAAGGGGCCATGTACATAGACCATATATTGAGGGAGAGGTGTGGCATATTCCTTGTCAACACCTACAAGCACTCACGTCGTGGCTCGAATTGCAGGTTAACGATTACCTAGTTCAAGAGCTCCACGATGTCGTGAGGGAAAACTGAGACAATCACTCACGAAGATTTATAAAGGGCATGCAATAAGGCATGGTCCTTATTCCTTAGAAACCCTTAGTCTCTCACAGGGTCTCCTGAATGGAGTGTTGACCCCAAGGGTTGGGAAACTACCAAAACCAGTCAAAGGTGAGTGGCACCCTTGGAGCACGGGAGTGTGTCTTGAAGGGTATGTCACGTGATTTAAAAAGAAACTTGAGTCAACAAATCTAGGTGGCCTATAAAAAAATAAATTAATTTTACATTGTCGGATTTAAAATAATTAATTAATGAGTAAATTATTAATTATAAATTCCTATAAGATTTGAAGCCTTTTCAAATAAAATTTAATTTAGCATAAGTATAAGTTTTGTAAAGAGGCTAAACTGAAATTAATAACTAAATCAAAATAGGAATGAGGTCAATCAATTTAAGAAATTAAGAAAAATGATATAAGTCTAAAGAATTAATATAACACACATGTGAATAAGAAAATACCAAATTGGAATTTAAGATAAGAAAGGAATAAAGATAAAAGAATGTGTATGCATAGAAAGGTATCTAGAGTCTAGTTAATACTAGTCTAACTAGAAGAAGATTCATATTTTACCTCAACTCAGTTTTAGTAAGGTGTCGGTCATTAAATGGGAATAAGGGGAATAAAGAGACAACTAGGAGTGATTTAAGGAGCGCTTTTAGGATGGGTGAGGGAAATTGACTTTAATTAAATAAAATGTGGAATTTCTTGTGCACCTTGGGGAGAGGGTGACAAGTGTAAGGGGGAAATAATTATAATTTATTTAATTAAAAAGAAAATTAATTGTGCAAGGGGGAATGTGTCATTAAGGAAACTCCTATAAAGAAAATAGAAAAGAGGGGAAAAGGAAAAAAAAAACACTGGTTATGGATAAAGTTATGTTGCCAAATTTTTTACTGGTTTTACTTGTGAGAGTTGGGATACCCAGTTTGAAAGAGAGTGGTGGCTCTACCTTGCGAGGCAAGCTGGGAGCTAGAGGATTTCTGGTTGTGTGTGTGTGTGGCCTCTTTGCGGCTCCAGGGGATAAGGTGGAAGAAGAGTACCCCTAGCATTAGTTGGGAGGTACCAGTGAAGTCTCAACGATTAGAAAGAGGGAGATCAGAAGGAGCACTCGTTACGAACATCGTCTCTAGGTCCATCTTCATCATCGATTACAGTATTCTTTTCTGAGATTGAAATTGTATTAAGATTTAATTTGTATAGTGAGTTATTATAAATTCATCATAAACTGATTGTAATTGTAAACTTGAATTTGACAAGTCCTTGATAGTTTTAAATGAAACCTAGAAGATGAATTTATAATAATTGTTGTTATCTTGATTTCTCAAAATGATTTAATGGCTACCAGTTATTTCTTACCAGAGTTTTAATTAGATTATTATTTTATATGGATGTCACTAACACAAAAATGTCTCATTTTCATATTAAAATAGATTATGCATTATATTTAGTGGTGCATAGGCAAGATCCAAGAGGAATGAGTAACCCATGCGACTACTCTTTTGAACTTTAAATTTCTGAGATTTAGAATTATATACAGTATTGTTGAATTTAACCTTGGGTTCCTTTCCTTAGGCATTTGTTGAGTCAAGGGGATATTTTCATAGTGCATTGGTCTTATGCCCCTCATGGTTACTCTTCCGGTGGTTGACACTTGGTGTAGTCTCAATCCTTGGTATTCCCAGCTCTTGGTTATATGCTTGAAGCATGGGCTCAAGCCCATAAATTTTTGAGACAGGCGTGAGCACGGGGGATTCAATCGATTCTCCCCACTATGAAAAAATTCACACACATACAGTCTTACTAAGGATTCCTTGTGCGAGACGCCCACACCCCACCAAAATCAATTTTCCTCTAAGAAAAATGCACACACACTTGTCTTCACCTAGATGCCTCTTTGCGCTAGTGCGCCCTCCCCCACTGCTCATCCATTGACAAAGATCGGGTTATTGAGAGAACCCTTCCTCTTGCTCACTCCTTGAGAAATTCGAGCTTCTGAGAGCACCCTTCCTTTTCTCTTCCTCTGAAAGAAATTGGGCTTGCCTAGTGCGCCCCTCTCTCATAAAGTGATTTATCTAGTGATTACAATACCTCTTTTTGTGTATTATCTAGCGATTGCAATACCTCTCACATAGAGCTTTTTCTTTAATATATTCTCTTCCTACGAGTTAAAATGAGCTCCCTATACTTATCGATTTCATTCATAGATTATCCTTCCTAAGAAAAAAATGATCTCACTCTCCACAACGAATTTCCTATGGCAAATTCCTAACAAAATTTATTTTCCCCGACGATTGTTGGCGCCATCCATAGAGAGAATATCCTATAGAGATTATCTATGCATGTGTTTTATTCTTCTAGCATGGAATGTGCCTTACATAGGGAAAGTTTATTGTAGAGAACCTTCCAGAATTTTTTTCCCTTCAACTAATGGATGCACCGTTCCCTGACGATTTTCCTGTAGCTTGTCAACCAACGATTTTTTCCTTCAACTCTCGCATGGAAGTCACTTAGTGATTTATATGGAACTTACCCTGTGTGTTTTTTACCTGGACTTTACCTTGTGATTTTCAGCAAGAATTGACCGTCTCCATGAGTTTTCTAATAACCTTTGGGTGGCTATTATTAGTCCCTGCCATAGGCAAAGAGGGACTATAGTGATCGATAAATTGTTGACCTGGTATTAGATTGTGCATTGACCAGTAATATTTCCATATTATCTATTGTTGGAACAAGGGAAGTGAAAACATCAATTTTTATATAGTAGAAAGTATCATGTTTGTCAAGATCTAATTGGACAACGGATTGGAGGTCTTATTGTCGGCTTCGCTATTCCCAATGTTAAATATGTTGGCATATCCAAAGTATTTGATCGTATATGGTATTTTTGAATCATATATTTTATTATGCATTAGTTGAAGGTGGATTAATGCTAGCATTAGTCCGAATGTTTCCTTTAGCATTTTCTGTTGGGTGGAATACATTCTCTACCATATTACTATGTGTGATTTTTTATTTATTGTTGTGTGCTTCGAGAGAACATGTCTACCACGCTGTATTTTTTCTTAAATACTTGCATAGGGCTATGCCCTTTGATGGTCCTGACAATCTTAATTGTTTACCTAACAACTATGCCAGTCTTAAATGTTTATTGTATAGATGCGTTGCAATACATTTTCATTCATGGTCAGCATCGCTACTCCAGTGGCCAATCCTTGTTCATTGCTTCATTCCATGATTTTGATTCTTGTTTGATTCAACTTTGCAAAGTTGAGGTCCTGCAGTTGTAGTTCAACCTCTTCTTGGTTGTTCAATGGTTTGTTGTTCTTCAACTTTGCAAGTTGTTGGACCTTCTCTTGCGGTTTCCAATTTTTGGGGATGAGATCTTGTCATCCGTCATTGATGGGCAAGTTTCCCTGTTGTTGCTATTTTTCAATGGTGGAAGTCCCTGCCTCCAAATTCTCTTATAGACCATATTTGTCTATGCTCTTAATTTATGTTCCTGGAAACCATGCGTCTTCATATGCCAGTTTCCACATCCATAGATTTTTCAAAAAATGTAATGCAAAGGGGGGTGTAGACGTAGGGAATTCTTTTATTTCATGGGTCGGAAAATAGCGTCCACCTGTTCTCTTTCTGTTGGGAAAAGTTATGGTTTTATTTATTTGCATTGTTTCTCTTGTTTGGTTCAGTTTCCAGTGTGGGTTTGTTTTCTTCTCATCTGCTATGGGGACTAGGGGGGATTGAAGTCGAGAAGAAGAAGGTTGAAAGATACATACAGGGATTGGTACCCTATTTTTCTTTCCCTTTTTTTTGCTACCTTTTATTTTGTTCCCCTCCTTTTCTCTGTTTTCATAGAAACTGAAAGTATGTAGCAAACAGCTTCAAAATCACAGTTCAAGAGATGAAAGAAGTAATAGATGTTGAGTCGTATGAAATAGATACACATTCCATTATACATGACAACATTGACGTGGTTTTGCATAGCAATGGGATTTTTAGATTGGATTCATTCTCCTATATTGTTGGGGATTGCCTTTTCAATACATTCTAGGTTCTATTGCATTTTCGGTATTTGTCGACCGAGCTGCAAAATCGATTGATAGATTATTTCTTGACCTGTTTTAAAAAAGGCAATGTTGAGGCTTTGGAGTCCTATGAATACGAACTGGAATGTGATTTTCTTCAGCAGTTGCATGGAATACATGATGTCTCTACGTATTTTTCAAAGATGCAGTTGTCTACATCTCCAGTTATGCCTGCACATGAGAGGGTAATTTGGGGAGATACATTTTGTATACAGTGGTTGTCAACTGGTTGAATATATCAGTTGGAATATGGTCATTGACAAGAAAAACAAGATATCTACTATTCAACAAAACTGCATCTAACAATCCATATTGCATCCTGTTCCATGATGTCAATGTCGTCAGTGGTCATTATGAACCACTATTGTACAGAAAAATGTCCATATGCAATATAGAAGGGCCTCATATTTACTTGTGGGTGAAATCACAGAGGTGGGTTACACTTTCATGACAATCAGGTCTCCAAAATTTCGAAAAACATTTTTTTGGCCGAAAAAAGAAACGTCAAATCAAACGGTGCAATAACCGCACCCTCGATTTGCGTGGACAAATTTAGTCGACCGGATATTTTCTTTCTGGCAATCCTCTTTCAGCCGAACAATTGTTCGGCCGAAAGATAGTTCGACCGAACAATATTTCGACCGAAAATTTGTTCATCCGAACAATCTTTCGGCTGAAAGATTGTTTATATATCAACCACACATCGATGTTGAGACATTTTACAAAAAATTTTGTCGTTTCGTGAGAGCAGAGGACGTGAGGTCGTGAGGTCGTCTGTGAGGTGGTTGCGCGCAGGGGTTGTCGTGAGGTCGTCGTGAGATCGTGAGAACAGGGGTCGTCGTTGCGTTTGTGAGCGTGGATGCACCGAATAGCAGGTAATTTTCTATAGTGTAGAATATATTTTGAGTAATAAGTTTTAAAATGTATGGTTGAAATGTAATTTACATTATTATTTGGTTGAAATGTTTTAGAATATAGTGTATTGTTTATATTATTTATAGTGTAATTTGTAATGTTGGACTGTGAGTTGGCCGCAGGTGGCCAGCCCTGTGGCCAAGTCGTGGGCATGCCCTCGGCTTGGCCACAGGGCTGGCCACCCGCGTCCAACTCACAGTCACAGTCCAGTAGAATATAATGTAATGTAATGTAAAATGTATGGTTGAAATGTAATGTAAAATGTATGGTTGAAATGTTTTAGAATATAGTGTAGTGTTTATATTATTTGTAGTTTAATTTGTAGTGTTGGACTGTGAGTTGGCCAGCCCTGTGGCCAAGCCGTGGGTGTGCCCTCGGCTTGGCCATAGGGCTGGCCACCC
>ML781628.1:769495-780487 GCA_009831015.1 Picea engelmannii | reverse complement strand
TAATTATTATATATATATATATATATATATATATATATATATATATAATTTTTTACATAATTATTGATATATTATTAATTGGATATAATTAGAGTAGTTAAAAAAAAAGTTATCACCCTATCTCAATCTCAATTTGTTCTATTTAAAAATAATAAAAATATTTATAGCCAACCAATAAAAATTGTATTAATAACCAATTTTCCAAAACACATACCAAATAAAAAATTCATATCTTAATGTATGTCATATAAATCTCCAGGTTATTGTTATTGTATAACATGTTTTCAGATGTTATTATATACCATATTTAAGCTGAATTGATAATGAGCACAATTGATCACTTTTTAATTTAAAATTCTAATCCGATGGCTAACAATTGAAGATGCTGGCATATTCTTAGTCGTCCTCCCAAATCAATGAATGTGATTTCCTCTTCATAACTTCCTTGTATTTTTGAATGCATCCCTTAACCTGTTTACCTTTTAACATTTACCTAATCATATTAAGAAATTACTGTAGCACTATATGATTGCCACGTTTAAATGATTAAACTTTGAATTTAGCACAATGGGCACAATTAATTACCTTTTAATCTTAAATCTTAATTTGATGACTAGCAATTGAAGATGCTGGCATATTCTTAGTCGTCCTCCCAAATCAATGAATATAATTTATTGTTCATAACTTGCTTGCATTTATGAATAAATCAGTTAACTTGTTTACTTTTTTACATTTACCTAATAGTATTAAAAAATTACTATAATGCCATATGATTGCCACATTTTAGATCATCAACATGCACTACTTCAACTTTATTACCAATCATGTATTATGAAGCATCCGTTCGTTTTTTTTTACAGAGTGTGATCTGTGCGAAGCCATTAATTTTTTTAACAGAGTATGATCATTGGTAACCATTCATCTTTTACAGAGTGTGATCATTGTGCATCCATTCAATTTTTTTAACGGACAGCGATTCGACAGCGATTCGTATTTTTTTTTACAGAGTATGAATAGTGGTATGGCATGCGTTAAATTTTTTTAACTGACGTATCCTACTAGGGGTAGCCAAGTGGCTAAATAACAATGCATTTCAAAATCCATTTCTGTCTGCTAGAGCATGAATAGCTTATCCGGGTCTGGAAACCGCAATTTGATGGCCCATGGCCTGCGTTAAATTTATGGCATGTGTTATAACGGACGTATCATATTAAGGGTAGTGATTCGGTTTTTTGAATTTTTGTTTATTATATTTTTGATAATTGATAATTAAGGTTTATAAATAATTAGGGCCGATGATATAGCCTATCGGCGTTTACCAGCCATAATTTTATTATGGATGCGCTAGTGTATGCAACACTCAATATAAGATGATCAATATAAGATGAGACAACGAAAACACTCAATATAAGATGAGACAACGAAAAGATTGTTAGTTGAATTTGACAGCTCACCATGGGAAGCTGTCGGGATCAGCCACTAAAGAAAATCTTTAATGCGAATATTGTACCTCCGCATCCGTAAAGGATAGAAGATGGGTCCACTTCAAATTATAAGTAAACTTCTTGAAAATTGAGGAGAGTTACCCCACTCTGCAATCTGATAACCAACGCAGCCCCACAGTAAGTACCAGAAGGTTGTGATTGAAAATTGATAAGACAGTTACCCATTGTGATTGAAAATCGATAAGAAAGTTACCCATTGTGAAGTGAGGTACAATAACCTAAAAATAAAAAAATCAATGTTAATCCTCAAATGACCATGGCATCTCGGTCGGATTCTTTGATTGAAAGTTGCAGATTTTAGAGGACACCATTAAAGACACAATGTGTCGTAAGTAAGACTTACTAAATTCTTAAGTGTATAACCACCACTAAATAAGACTTACTAAATTCTTTAACATTTTTCTTATTTTCAAGCATGTGGACTTGAAAACAAAACCACTAATCAAAATTAACCATCAAATCAAATTATGATTTTTACAACTCTATTATTTTGAAAATAAAATTACTCACCCATAAAAAATAATAAAAAATTAATCATTTATACCTATTGAAGATGGGCACAATTAATCACCTTTTAATCTAAAATTTCAATCTAATGACTAACAATTGAAGATGTTGACATTCTTAGTGGTCCTCTGAAATCAATGAATGAAATTTAATATTGAAAACTTCCTTGCATTTATAAATGCTTACGTTTACTTGTTTACTTTTTCACATTTACTTTTGGGGATATATTTATGAATATGAAGTGGCAAATTCTTGAAGTCATATTGTTGCACGTACCTGTTTTATTTTGGGGATATATTTATAAATCTAAAACAGTCGACTCTTGAATCTGAAGCAACCGACTCTTGGATTCATCATGATTCATCAGCCACTCTTGAATCTAAAGCGGTCTATCGACGTTCATCAACCACAACTTAAGTGGTTGTGCTACTAACAACATTATCAATATGTAGTTACATATTACATGTAATATGTAGTTACGCAGACGCACAACTATTGATAATGGGCATATTTAATAGGTTTTGAGTGCTTAATCAGTTTTGTATGGACAAGATTAAATATTGATGGAATATTTTTGGTCGTCCTAATAAATCAATGGTTGTGATTTCAACCACTAACTTCCTCACTATTATAAAGACATCATTTTACATATTCATTTTTTTAACTTTTACTTAATCATATTTAAAATTTACTATGGTAACTAGATAATTGCCACATCTGAATGATTAACAAAGATTAATATTTTATTACAGAGTGGAGAGATATAAATCTGCATTTCATTTTCTGGGAAAGATGTAAAAGTTCACAACTGTGCTAGTTACATATTACATATAATATGTAGAATAAAATTACTCACCCATGAAAAAAAATTAACCATTTTAACAACATTATCAATATAAACAGTTTAAAACCAAAAAAAAAAAAAAAAAACTTTATAGAAAAAAATTTAACTGTATTTGCCAAGCAAGTCACCCAATCAAATTTTATCCCTGATTGCAAGTCCTATCCATCACTTGTGAAGTCATCATCATTTATCAAGAAATGGCGTGAGGTGGACCTTTATTCATACTTTATTGCATTTTAGGTGGACCTTTATTCATTCGGTATTGCATTTTAATTTTATCGTGTATTATCCGGTCCACTTCAACCATTGAGAGCCAATGTCCACTCAACATATGTTTTTTTAAGGCAATTGATTCCTGATCGAGACACACCACCACCCCTACTGACCAACCATTTAAACTCATGTAGCAATCTACATCAACTCCACAACAATCTAAATAACTGAGATCAAATAAAAAACCATAATCTAAATAACTGAGATCTAAACAACCATAAGACCTATTATTGATTTCACCCAAGTTACACATTGCAATACATGCAATTTTTTTTTTTTGCTTTGCCTTCCAGCCAAAGTAGATAATGATTATACATTTTCAGAAACAGCACCTACCAAAACTGCAGCTTAGGAGATATATAAATATGAATGTACCTCATTACTCTCCATACAAACATCTATCTATAAATGCACATCAAATATCTATCTGAAGTGTGAATTCACCATTGGAGCAATGACACATCAACATCTATAGTTAGGCACTGTAAATGCACATCGTTACTCTCAATGCAACAATTAAACAAACACTTCTAACTAGCATGGCAACAACCTGTGTTGAGCAGCCTCTACGCTCCCACCTCTGGCCCTCCTGCAATTGTCTTTTGCAACCCTCCTTTTCTACTTCTTCCATTATTCTCTGCACTAGCCTCCAACGCTGCAACCAAAAAGAAAAACGGACTGTACCAAATCTCAGAGCAGTAAGGTCTTGCGCGAGTCCAATTTAGGTGGTTAACCCAATTTATAGATAATGCCATGCGATTGGAACCATAGATCTGGAAATCCAGCTGGCGTATTTCACTACATGTATCAGATGGACCTAATACATGATAGATCTGGTAATAGATAGCCGTGGGTAATTGGGCTACAAGCCAGTGGTTCCACTCATGGTGGAAATTGCTACAACAGCAGAGCAACATATGGTCTAAAGTTCAAATTTCTCCGATGTCCATGCCTGTACTGTTCTTATTTTCAACATTAAAATAGAAGAGAAAAAAAAAGATGTAAATATCCACTTACTTAGGAACCCTTTTCAGCCTACAGTGTAAAGAAGTAGTAGAATTACAGATACATTGTGGTATGATGAATCATATACATATCAAATTCATTATTCTGGTCCATGGAGCGCTCAGGCACAGAGCGATCCGGACAAAGCCATGAATGAATGGATAGTAAGCTACATATAATAGTCATAAAACAACATACATAAAAGAATAGCCTAAAAATGTCGATCGCAACTTGCTCGACACTAAATACTTGGAGATTCCATAGATATACTAGCAAGCCTAGCATAATCTTCTGAATCGGATCTCAGCGCTAAAAATCAATAAATTGCGCAGAACGGTAACATTAACATGAGGGCCAATGTAAGAAATAGATCGCCAATTCTAGCTGCAGCGTCGGATGCAGAAGCTGTGTCGGTGGACGTGTCGGGAGTTGTGTCGGCCACGGGACCTGTGACGGAGGGGGCGTTTGTCATGGCAGGTGTGTCTGTGCCATCGTCGGTAGGGGGAGAGGGAGCGGCGGGAGGAACCAAGAGGGCAGGAGGGAGGCCCTGCCCGTGAGTCACGTTGATCTCGAACTTCTGGCCTCCCTTGGAGCACTGCCATCCGTCATAATCTCCAGAAAAGAAGTAGTTAATCCCTTCCTTCAGCAGGGGGACCGGCACCGTCGTCGGCTCCGCGTTGGCCGACGGCTCCGAGGTCGACCACTCGATGTAGTCGTCGTCGGAGGCGTCGAGGAGGTCGCAGGTCTTGTACGTGGTCTGGTTGAAAGTCTGAATTACTGTATGGTTCGTGTCGGTGTTGAATACTGCACAAACAACAACAGAAACGGGATCATGTTAGA
This sequence comes from Picea engelmannii, assembly GCA_009831015.1. Classification (NCBI taxonomy): domain Eukaryota; kingdom Viridiplantae; phylum Streptophyta; class Pinopsida; order Pinales; family Pinaceae; genus Picea; species Picea engelmannii. The sequence goes on along the minus strand of ML781628.1, from coordinate 775,513 downwards.
ATTTCAAGGTTTCAGAATGAATGTGAATGGATTCGATCTGTGATGTAACTCACTTAAAAAGTCTCCCAGGCTGAAATTCTTGCCGGCAGCCCACTTGGCATAATCGACACTGGACTTCATGATATTGTCGTACCATCCCAGCGAGTCTCCGACTGTGTAGTTCTTGTAAGCTTCAACCCCTCCGCCCGACATGAGAACCAGTGCGACACTCGCCCATAAGCCCAATGCCATGAAATCGATCCCCTCCACTCTCATTTTCATTTTTTCCTACAAACGCACCTGAAATCACCGGCTCTTGCTCTGCTGCTCCTGGGGATTGTTTTCTTCCTTCCGATCAGAGGCAATGGAAAGATGGAATGCACCAGTGTATGTGTGGTTGTACCACGTTCGCTGTGTCGTGTCGTGTCGCTTGTCGACTTGTTTTAAGTGAAGAGAGATAAAAACTTTTATACACCGACCTCAGTGACGGTGGGGCCCTCGTGACATCACCTCAAACGTTGGGACCTGATGCTCTGCCAACCGTCCATTCTACCATATCCGACGGTCAACCATGCATCCATGTGAAAGACAACTGGCTAGATTGGCTCTTACCAAAGATTAGGTAAAGTGTACTCCCATCAGTATTTGATATTCGTCTTTCGAGAATGGTGAATAGTTAGTTTCGAGACAATGAAAGGGTAGAATAACGGTGCAGGGGGAATGCCATCCAGTAGAACTTTTTATCGTATTGGTATTTCATTTTTACCTTCTAATAATTTGATCACAAAACAAATCGTTAAAGCAATACATGCTCGAATAGATTTCTATGTAGATGTAGTTATGTAGGCTAAATCAGTTGAAAGGGGTTTAGATTTTTTTTGGGATGTTTGTTCAATCCACATATTGTTTCACGAGGGGCATCATGTGCTCATGTAGCTTTGCTTTTTCAATTCTTCCTTGTTTCTACCTCTAATGCCATTTTCTAGATGCTATCCTTTTGCCCTTTTTCTTTCAGTCTTGCTTTTCACTTGCTTCCTTTTGAGTCACGATAAAGGGGGTTATAACAATAGGGAGGGGTTCTTGTTGATGTTTGTAATAAAGATTGATCGATGGTCTAGCCTTTGCTGTGGTTGGCTAAGGGGAGCTTCTCGGGAGAGGAAGATTAGTTGGGGTGTTATGTCTTCTTCTTTTCCTTGGGGCATACTAAGAGGTGCTTTTTCAAGGGCCACGACATGGAGGATTGGAGGTTATCCATCTTATTGGGTTAGAGGTGGATCTTTGCTGATGAGGTGATGCTCCTCTAGGGCCCCTTCAATTCTTCCTTGTTTCTATCTCTAATGCCATTTTCGAGATGTTATCTTCTTTCCCTTTTTCTTCCACTCTTGTTTTTCACTTGCTTCCTTTTGAGTCACGATAAAGGGGATTAGAACAACAAGGAGGGGTTCTTGTTGATGCTTGTTGTAAATATCGATGGTCTAGCCCTTGTTCTGGTTGGTTAATGGGAGCTTTTCATGAGAGGAAAATTAGGGGGTTAGAACAACAAGGAGAGGTTCTTGTCGATGCTTGTTGTAAATATCGATCGATGGTCTAGCCCTTGCTTTGGTTGGCTAAGGAGAGCTTCTTGGGAGAGGAAGATTACTTGGGGTGCTATGTCTTCTTTTTTTCCTTAGGGCATACCTAGAGGTGCTCCTTCAAGGGTCACGATAGGGAAGTTTGGAGGTTATCCATCTTATTGGGTGAGGGGTGGATCGTTGTTGATGAGGTGATGCTCCTCTAGGGCCCCTTCCCATAAAGTTGTCTTTTTAGACAGTCTTCTAGGTTGACCTTCTTTTTGAGCCTTTGCACATTATTGAGTTTCTATATGGCCTATTTCTAAGCATACTCTACCCTTGAATGCAACCTACTTGTAGTCGAGAGGTAAAGACCATGTGTCGTCTTTGGCCAACAACTTAATCTCTAACGAAAATCCCTTATTGAAGTCCATGTTCACGTATATTCAAGTGTACATAGTGATGTGCCTCCTTATTGTTTCTATCCCTCATAAGTAGAATTTGTGAATGACATTTCTATTAGTTTGCAGTGAATCAAAGCCATAGAGTTGGAGAGGAAAGTTGTGGAGTCTCACCTAGACTAGGACAGAGGAAAGATTGTATGTAGTACGATCAAAGGTTGGGAATTGGGGCTTCATGCATAAGCCTACCTTGTCCTCGAACCATGACCTAGATTTGAGGATGTGGTGTTTATCTTTTGGTAAATTGAATTCTACAATGATGAACCCTTTTACATAGGGGCGAATAAAAGCTTCTTCCTTGATTTACAACTTTTATGTGCTGGATATCCATTTGTGAAACTCTATGAGATTTAACATTATAAAAGAAGGGGAAAGTACTTTAGAGACCATAAAAGGACACAATACTTGTTCCATAGCTAAGGGACTAGTCATCTAATTAGTAGAAATGGGTGCATCCTTGAAGGTAAACCTTAGGTTTAGCTATAATTAGGGGTGAGAATTGGGATAGGTAGGTCTTGAGATGGACATAGAGTCATTCTAGTGGGCAAGACTAGTGGTAGAAGAGGGTGTCACCACAAAAGGAGTTGCTACCATTTGAGAGAATCTATTGTATTGAACTTATGGGGCATTAAAGTGACAAGCCACGAGGGAGATTCAACTTTGTGGAGGGAGAGGAAGGGGATGATCTTGCCAAGATTCCAGGGGCAAAGTTGGGTTAAGAGTCCTCAAGGACAAGAGGACATTGATAGAGCAACTAAGACATAAACCCAAGCTTTATACATTGGAAAACTTAACGATACTTTGTAGAGTCAGTGATTTTTATTATTGCACCGAGAGACACTCTACAATTGAGTATGGGGGAGATGCTCATGTAACATAACGCATTAAAATAATAATAAAACATTAAAATAATAATAAAACATTAAAATAATTAAAAGAAAAAATTATGCCGACTCCATTACACACACACACCACAACCTAGTATGGGGGAGATGTTGTTCATGTAACATAACACATTAAAATAATAATAACCAACATAGATCTATCTTAACCCTGAACTAGGTGAAAACCTTTTTTAGAGTGCAAAACTCAAGTCAAGATTAAAAGTTTGCACCTCAAAAGATTTGATCCTTCTCGAGACTTGATAGATCTGAGATTAAAATAGATCTATACTACTTAATAACAACACTCCTACTTTATCAACCAATAAAACTTTCATTAATATTTAATTATACTTTAATAAATAATTTTAAACCTATTAATCTTTCAACTAATTACTTTTATATACTTATACTATATGATTAGATAAAATGTTAACAATACTTTCAATTAAAATAAAAAAAAATCTACTTTATTAAAATCAACCAACTACTTTATAATTGGATGAAGTGTTAATGACACTCTCACCATAAAGTGAAAATTCTACTTTATCGAAAACAATTTCTTTGTAATTTGAACCCACTTCTGGTTCAACAATTTGCTTTGGAATCGACCCAACTTCTTTTTCAATGCACTTTAATCAAGAATTAAAAGAATTAAATTCCATATTTAACTATTAGCTGGTTGCTATTTTCAAAGCAAATGCCATCTCTTGGACATTAATAAATTATCTTCCCATATGTTAATATTTATTTTTTCAAAAGTGCCTTCTCAGCTTCGTCATCTTCCAATATGCATTTATTACAACGGTAATGGTAAACATGGCACATGATGTAAGTGTTTTTTTAATGTTTTATCTTAATTTTTTTATTTTTATAGTTTTTTTTTTAAATAAAAAGTGATAATACATATTTGTCCCGGTATAAAACTTATTAGTTTCACATGCTTGTTACTTGTTCTGTTAAACTAGTGGAAACCGAAACAAGTGGTATCTTTTTGTTCTTGTAGTCAAAAGTAGAAGCCACCACTTGCTTCGTCAAATAATGGGAAACCAGAGCAAGTGGCAACATAGTGTTATGACAATGCTATATAGACATGCATCAAAATGTTGATAATATAAATTGAACAGAAAAACTAAGTAGTAAGACAGGAAAACTAGATTGTGGTGCAAAAAAACCCCATTGCCTTGCAAATGGAGTGTTGTGGGTTGAGAAAGTTTAAACATTAGAAGGATTGTTAGAACAGTGGAACATGTCATCTGAAGAGCTGTTGTGAGGAGTGAAGGCAAAAGGTTGTGCACAGGTCGAACATCTCTGCTTGACCGACGCTCTCGAGAAGGCATCGAACAACATGTCAATTATGCTACTTAGGAGGGCGTACCGATGGAGTTGATCCATCATGTATCTCCTCATCTCGAAGATGAGCTCCAAATGCTCCGGAGCAAGAAATTCGGGTGAGCTCGGGTCTCGTACCGTGTCTAAAGTACGCAAAGGAGGCTCAGCTGGGCAGTTCATCCAAGGGATTTCCTCTTGGACAATGCAAGTATCCCCCTCCAGTGTTGCCTCTGTGTCCATTGTTGTAAGACCGGTGTTGGGTCTATCTTGGGGGTCCAGGACCATGTAGAGGAGGGAGTCTGGTGGAACCAGAATTGGTTCCTCCGGGATTTCCTCCTCCACATAAGCCATTAGAGGCATCTTCGACTCCTTAGTTCTCTGAATCAAAGCTTTCAAGGAAGCCCTCACTAATTCCCGAAGGAGTCTCTGCCTTGCTATGTAACAATACCAAGAGGGACCCCTCTTGGGTTTCCCTCGCTCACGAGGCATGACAGAATTGGGAGGCCAGAGAAAAATGAGAATGGGGGCACACATAGTCAGATAATTGAGCAGAGCAGAGCTCCAATGCAGCAAAGAAACAAAATGAAACATGTCATGACCAACTTGGAGGATTATCCGAGAAGCTGATATGGTCATGCAACCTCCTCTCGTACCTATCGTCATCCCCCTGCCACGACACATTTAGGGCGCCATTAAACCTGAGTGAGGGAGTTGTCCCTCCATCCCCTGAGTGCGTTTAAGTTTGTCCTCCATACAAGAATGAAGCTCGGGGTGGCGACCAACCATATTAATAACTCAGATTGCATGGGGGTTGCGTGGCATCCCATGGGCTATGTGGCACCCCATCCATGGATTTTTTATTTTTATAGTTAAATTTAAAAAAAATATTTATTATATTTTTGTATATGCCAATAATAATTTGAAGAGAGTGTTTTCTTATGAATATTTTGGAATTGATATTTATTACAAGATTAGTTGAAATTATAAAATTGAGAAAAGGATAAATGGAGGGTGGAAAGTTATTATGGGATTGAAAGTAATTGTAAATTAGTGGACTTTTAGTTATGGGATAAGAAAAAACTCCTTTTTGAGATTATTGTCACTCATATTATCTTATATAGATGTGAAGTTTGAAGATGCACTATCCCTCGAGAATCCTAGATAAAGATAGAACAAATTCAAAATAATTTTATAACTTATAATCTCAAAATTAAGGACAATACACTCTACCCTATCCTCCTCATAGAAGTGAGTCTTTCCCCAATTAGAAGCACATCTTTGATTATGTACTTAATGTCAAGAACAAGATAATCAACATGGACAACAAGAGTCTCCCCATAATTGCTTCAAACTCCAATCAAAACCACCAACGACTCAAACGGGGATGGCATAAGGATGCCAAGTCTCAGCTAAATCATTAGGGAATAGAGGAATAGATCATTCTGTAGAATATCGATAATATTAAAAATATCATTACATCTAAATTTAAGGAGAATCCATGGTGCGATATAGCGTTAGAGGATAAAAAAAAATTAGAATACTATAAGGAGACAGTCAACCCTAATCTAGAAGATCAAAATTATCTCTCTATTTTGACTAGCATAAAGAAGAAAATCAACATTGTTAAAATAATAACAAATGCTCATGAGTTGCATAATGAAACTGGGCATTGGACAATTCCCAAAACATCGTGGGATGAAAGAATCTGTCATCTTTGTGACACTAAGAAGGTTGAACATGAAAAACACTTTCTCTTAGAATGCTCTATATATACCCATATTAAATCACAATTTCAAAAGAAATTTAAGTAATCTC
>ML781628.1:724077-762839 GCA_009831015.1 Picea engelmannii | reverse complement strand
AGCATGCAGAAAAAGAAGTAAAAGTAGCATGTAGGAGGAAAACCAACATGGTGCACAAGAAGAAAAGCCTGACCGTGATAGGGTTAGGGTTTTTTATAATAATTGTAATGGCTATAAGCCTATAAAATAGTATAAATAAGGACCTAGGAGGTCTAGGTAGAGTGTGTGTGTGCGAGATAGAGAGATATCTTATCATAACATAGAGAGTTGATTATTATGAATTTTGTAAGTTAGAAATGATAATAAGCCTTGTAGAAGAGTTGAGTAAGGTAGTCTTGGAGGGTTAGGTCACATGCTAAGGAGCCTAGTGTGATATAGTCCACCTCACAGAGGGTTCTTACCCTCATCTTGATTTTATTACTGAAGGTGTAATGCGTGTAACGTAAGATTTTGCAACAGAATAAATAAAAGAGAAGAGAAGCCAGATATTTGTGGACATAGCCCCGGGAGGGGGTGAACCACGGTAAACCTTGTGTTATGTGTGATTGTTAATTAATGTTTACCTTAAGCTGATCATTAGCTTATGAATGAATGGTTAACTAGCTATATCAACATACATGCATAGGTTTATAGATGAATAAATCATAGAAGTAATTGAATGGTTAACAAAGATAGTATATAAGGAGAAAATAACATAATCACAGATCCCCACTCATTTCTAGACTGCAAAAACTTGAGTATTTCAGTCACCCATAAAATCTATCTTGGGTGAGACTGTGTTGTGTACCCTGTGCGCATTGTTTCCTTCTGGTTTACAAGGAGGGACGATAGTTTTGGGGGGTTTTGTTGGAAACCTGTTGAGATCTGAACCTGGGTCAGCCCAAGAGGAACTGAAATAATATCCAACACTTGTTGTAGTGAATGTTCTTGAGGAATATCTATTGTAGTACATGGTTGATACACATGTGAGCTCTATTGATATATCTTGAGATGTATTGTGAGAAGCACGTGTTTGGTAATCTTCCTTCATGCTTGAAGATACATATTGGGACATATTGTTGGTGAAGTTTTGGCACATGGTTTGATGTAAGGGTTCATGATAGTGTGATGTATTGTTAGAGCTCTACTTGTTGAATATATGGTTGATGTACATGTTGGGTACATTATTGAGACACTTAGTTGATGAGTGGCATATATGGTGCATGTTGATTGAGGCCTACTTGTTGAGACACATTGTTGGTGCATATCTTGGATACATTGGTTGATGATGCTATTGGTATTGGTGCATTGATAGAGGACTCTCGTTGGTTACATTGGCATATATCTTTAGTATATGGTTGAAGTACATGTTTTGTACACATCTGACACATATTTTTGGCATATGGTTGAGATACATTTCATGGTATATGATGTATGGTACATGGATTATGTGCATGGTTGGAACATGTCTTGGTGATATTGATACATCTTGATGAGTCACAACTTGATCTATGGATGATGAATGATTGGTACACACTTTGTACATTGTTAGAGGCACTTCCTAGTTGGCACATGGTCTATGGATGATGTAGCATATATGTATGGATATGCTTTTAGAAGCACTTCTTGGTTGTGGTACATTTTGTGATGTTTTTGAGTAGTCTTAGTTGATGCACATATTGGTGACAATGTGAAAAGGGTTGAGAGTTTTCTTGGTGATTGATTATGGTGAGTATATCTAATGTGGTTGATGATATTGTTGTGACAGGACAGTTTGTTGCATGGTTAATGCACTAGTTGGTGGTACATGTTTGGTGCACAGTTGATGCATTAGTTGATGGAACAAGTACAGATTGATGAATCATTGTATGATGCATGGACAAGTCCAAGGATCGTCAGAGGAATAGATGATTATTGTATTATTGATGCATTATTGTTGAGTAGTTGATCAATGTTTCCGATAGAGTAGAAAAATCCACAACATAAGCAGATTCCTGTGGTAGAATATTGTTCACAGTGATTACCCAACATTGTGCAGAGAAGATAGGGGGAGACATACCCATAGGGGGGGTTATTCTTTTTCATGATTGGTTACAAAGGTATGATTCTAGGAGGAGAGATGATAGAGATGATCATCGAGGGAGAATTGGAAGTCATACCATCAGAATTGCATCAGAGTGATATCCTTTGTCAAAGGGGGAGAAATTCATCAAGTCCATGGAGAGCATCCCAAAGGATAGTGCAGATAGAGGGAGCATTCCAAAAGAGATATACCCTTTTCCATTGATGTCAAATGGGGAGAGATAGAAACATTGATGAGGAGAGATGATCACAGAGGGAGCATGAGCATTGCCATGTCCAAGTGTTTCCATCAATTATTGGTTTTGACATCAATGTTGGTGTTGCCATCAATGCCAAAGGGGGAGATTGATGTACTATGTTTTCATTAATGTCAAAGGGTTGATGTCAAGTGGTGTCATAGTGATGTGTTGTCATTGATGTCAAGGTTGATAGCAAAGGAAGTTGTATCTTTGATGTCATGTCATGGTTGATAGGAATTACCAAATAGATGAACTCCAAAGTGGTCCCCTTATGGTGAAATCCCTCATAGGAAGACACTTTGCAAGTCCAAATGGTTAAGGGGTTGAGTAATCCTAGCAGTATGATTTAGGAACCCAAGATTGGTTGAGTAATAATGTAATGAAGATCAGTGAATTTGCAAGTGAGGCTATTCTAGATGGATAGTTCATGTCATGCCATTTATGGTGATATGTGGTACGTCATGTAGTTCCTCATGGTTGAGGAGATATGGCTTAGTGGAGTTGGAGAACCCTCTTGAGTTATCTAGAATACCAATCAAAGAAGTCAAATCATTCTAGAATTGCCTAGAAGAAGTTGACTAGTCAAAGTGGTTGTAACTAGGAGTTAATCATGATTTAAGTTGTTGCAAAAGAAAAAAATTAAAAATAAATTAGTTGCAACTAGAAGTGGCGAGTTTACTATTTGTGGATAAAGTGGTTGTAAGTGGAAAAAGTAGTTAGAAGTGGGTTATCCCTAAAAGAAGAAGTTGGTTAGAATATAACCCCTAGAGGAAGATACTTGGAGAGTATATATAAGAGAACAAGGGTCTCTTATAAAAAGGAACATTGAGCACATTGAATATCTATTATTTGTGAAATGTTATCTGTAGGTACACATTGACAAATCTGAAGAAGCAAAGGATTGAAGTTACGAAGGAAAGTCAAGGGTAAATTCGTTGAGTTGCAACAAACTTGAGTAACCCTAATCTATGAGACATCTGTGAGTTGTAGTGAAGTTAGGGCACAAACATTTGCGGGCTACAATGGAGGAAAGCGTAGATACTCACGAGTTGTAGAAGAGAAAAATGTGGATATGTAGAAGGGTTTGTGCAAGTTTGAGAAGGTATGGTTGATCTAGGTTGCTGAGGTTGAGGTTGGTATGTTGATATGAGATCTGAGACATCGGGTTAATTACAATGTGCAAGGGTAAGTCCATATGTTTATGATGTTATATCTTAGTGATGTTGTGGTGTATGCTTGAGGCATACTTGGCATGGTTGGATATGGTATATGTTGGATGGTTGGTTGAGTGAGTATCACTCTTATGTATGGTAAACTATTGATATGGTTCTTATAGATCACGTCTCTTTGAGCTACTTGTACTTGGTTGAGGGGTATCTATGTTATATGATTATGTATGCATGAGGGACATGCATAGGTTGTTGGAGATGTTTCATATCTGCATAAGTTTGATGATATGATATATGGCACATGTTGTAAATGGTTTATGCTCTAGTTCATGATTCATTGTTGATGTATCTCTTGATTCATGATAGATGCATGTATGTTGGTATACACTTGATATATGGTATGGCAGAGGTTGTTTATGATCAGTTAATTGATGAACAGAGACAAAAACATTAGACAATGGAACATACATAGTTATGATAGAAGCAATAATAGTAAGGGTTTTGTAGTAGTCTGTGAATTGTAGTGAGGAGAGGTAATAACATTTGCGGGTTGCAGTTAAGAATGGTGTGGATACCCGAGTGTTGTAGTATATACAGGGTGCGGACCTATAGAAAAGGTTTGACAAAATGTTTTCTTTCTATAAGATGGGTCTTGTACTTGAGGGTTGGATTCCTCACATATCAGTTACTATTGAGATCTAAAAGCTAGGTCTTGTATTGAGAGTTGGTACTCTCTTGGAGTTGGTCCTCTTTTTATTTGGTGTTGATAAACCCTAGAGATTGTAGTCTCCTGTAAAACATAATACAAAAATCTTACACATATATCTAGTGTTCTTTGTGTTTATTATGGTGATGGTTTATAGTTATCTATTATTGATTAATGTTGTTGATGCATGTAAGTACCTAAGTTTGAATGAATAATATGTTTGAAGTGGTTGCTAATTAAGGTTTTGAAAGAAGTGTAAAAAGATCCCTACATTGATTCACCCCCCCTCTCAATGTGGTCGGTGTGTCCATCAATTTTTGGGCTTGGAAGGTTAGGATCCTTTTTCTATTGGAAGAGAATGATATCAAAGATTATGTTTAGCTGGTGGTTCCAGATCCAAAGGATGAAAAGTAATTGGCAGCTTATAAAAAAGAGAAGTGAAGGCCAAGAAGGTGTTGTTGGATTTTGTGAAGGATCACTTGATTCCTCATATTTCTGAGAAGAACACAAAAAATGATATGTATGATTCTTTGGTATGCTTGTACCAAAGAGAGAATGCAAGGTGGAAGTTGATTTTGAGGCACCAACTATGATCCGTTGAGATGTTTAAATTAGATACATTTGCTAGCTACTTCATGAGGATTACTCAGATTTTTTATCAACTTGTAGTCATTGGTGAGTCGGTTGATGAGACAGAGTTGGTGAATGTGGCATTGAATGGTTTTCCCAGGTCTTGGGAACCATTTGTGCAGGGGATTTGAGCATGATATAAGTTTCCACCATTTGACAAACTGTGGATAAATTTCACCTAGGAGGAGACTCAGATAGAGTCCAGGAATGGAAAGCAGAGAGGTAGTGATGATGAGAACCTGGGCCTATTTTCTCATGCTAGGAAGGGCATAAGAAATGGCTCTCTAAGGAGAGAGGCATATCCAGAACAGAGTAAAAAGAAGGACCTTAGAAAGGTCAAGTGTTTTTCTTGTCATACACTAGGTCACTATGCTTCATAGTGTCCATAGTGGAAGAGAGGGAAAGGGAAGCAGTAGGCATCATCAAAAAAGGTGGATGAGGTTGTAGACAGGATTCAAAGGGAGTTCTTATTAGTCTCTTCCCTTTCTAGTACAATTTCTGGTAGTGGGACTTGGTTGGTGGATAGTGGAGCCACATGTCATATGATAGGAATAAGGGAGTTGTTTGAGAGCTTCATAGAGTTTGACTCGGATATGTATGTGGAACTTGGTATGGGTACCAAGCATGTAGTGTAGGGATAGGAAACAATATCATTCTAGATGGAGTCAGGAGATGTTTTGAGAGTGAAAAACATGCTATGGGTGCCATAACTCATGAGGAGTGTGCTCTCAGTCTCAACGATTGAGAAGAAGGGATTTGATGTAGTGTTCTAGGATGGAAAGGCAATGATCAAGCCTAGAGGATCTAGCTCAGACACAACAACTATTCTTGCAGTTATAGAGATAAACTTGTATAGGCTAAAGGGACAACCTATGCAAGCTATGGAAAATAGAAAAGTGGCAATGAACAAGGAGCAGGTAGCTCTAAAGGTTGTTTAGACTTAGAGGGAGTCAAACTTCAGAGGGAGTCAACAAGATTAGAGGGAGAGTTAGTTTCCCAAAGGAAGTCAACCTTCAAGTTCAAGTGGGAGAGAGGAGTCTTCCAATATTGTCAAGAAGGTGACATGGGTTGAGATGGCCAGGAAGGATGCTTAGAAGTGGGAGGCTTCTAGGAGCATGGTGTCTTCCAAGAAGGTTCCATGTCATTCAACATAAATTTATTTTGTGTTAGAGGGAACAGTTGTGGTAGTGGATCCAGTGTGGGAGGCAAATCCACTTACAATGTGGGAGATAGAGATACTTTTGGGTAATGGTGGATGGAATACCTCCTTCGCTAAGAGGGAGTGTTGATGTTCGGGAGGTATTCCCACATTGGCCTTGGTGTTGGGCATGTGGGAATATTTATTGGCACTCACATTGCATTGAGAAAACACTTTTTGTATGGAGATGGGGTTTGAAATTATGTTGTTGGGGCTTCACCCCCACATGGAGGAATAAACAATTATAATTTAATGTTGAGTTTAGTGGACAGATCCTTAAAGTAAGTTAAGGGATTCTAAACTCACTTTAGATTCCTATAAAAGGAGAGGAAATGTGAGGAGGCACCACACATCTCATTGTGACATTATGCAGTTGGCATAATGGAGTGAGAACTTGTGCCAAGGAGATTGGGGCGACAATTTCAGCAAAGGAAATTCTTCACTTTGGAAAATCTAGCCTAGGGTTTCTGGTCTTCTGTTTTCTGAATTTTTTAGCCAGGAGAGAGGAGGTCGCATGTGTGATAGGAAGAAGAGTATAGGATGTACATGTGATCTGTATAGTCCATACCACACGTGTGGGCCGTATAGGAGGCGGAAAACAATTGAACGTACAAACTGCAGCAACAAATTCAACCGCATGTGTGGGTCATGCAATCTATATAGAAGCTTGTACCACACGTGTGGGTCTGTACAATTGCACAGGTGATGTTAGTAGGTCCCTACATGTGACATCATTAGGGTTGTACAACAGGTTTGCAAGTTGAAAGGGTTTTCTAGATTTTTGTTGAATTTGTAATTTGTCGGGAGGACTGTTTTGGTCCTCGGAAATTATCAATCTGAAAATTTACTAAACCAAAATTTATGTCTCATGTGCATGGATGATTTCTCTCTGATATTTTTGTTTCCTCTATAATTTTATCTCATAATTTTAGTGTAAATTTATTCAGTAATAACATCCCTAATTTACTGTTTGAGGTCACTTGGAAGTAATTTTCAGATCTGAAATTGAATGCATTGATTGCCTGAAAATTTGATACTAGGTACACCCCAAGCAAAATAAGAGAGAAAGGGCTATACCATCTATATTCATAACGAGTGTCACTAAGTATGTCTCCTCAAATCCCCTCCTCATCATTCAAACCCGTTTTCCAACACATCTTAGAAGGAAAAGAGCAATGGGTATCGACAATGGAAAAAGAAGAGAAAGAAGGCAACATCTTGGCAATAACATTGGAGGAAGGAACTAAGGAAGAATTAGAGGTAGGAGAGCTACACAAGCTTGTCATGACCCTATAGGAACAACAAGAGGAATGGACAAAAGTCACCAAAAAGAAAAATTCCAAATCCAATTTCGCAACTCCAACCTACATGACTCAACACCGACATAGAAATATGCTATAATATATATTGCTTTAGTGATCTGTGATTTGTTTTTTGGTCAATTTGTAAGTTAGTCATGTACTTTTGAGAAACAAAGAAATACCAGTGGAAAAAAAAGCCCATCAAATGACAATCCCCCTACCTCATAAAAGTAAAGTAACCCTTTCATTTGATTAAACTCATATATACCAACTAGGATTGAAATTCTCCTCTATATAAGTAAAGTAGAAGAATTTTTAACTCAATATATATTATTTTCATTAAAAAAAAATGGAAATGGAATGTTATTATTTCTCCATCAAAATCTAAATATATCTATACTCTACATGAATCAATGTGTCCATATAAACCTATGGTTTATATAATTAAAACTTAAAAGTTCTTAATAATTATATCAAAATAAATATTCCCCTTGGAACTACATAACTAAAAAGTACATACCATCATAACATGTAAAATATAACTACTTCATTATAGTATTCTATATATGTTAGACAATGTTACTTGCTGGTATAAATATCATTATTTATAAAACAAAATCTTAACTCATCCCATTCAAAACCAATGTAATAGAAGCTCTTTCGATGGGCTCATTTAGTCGAAAACAATGATTCAACATGTCGTTAATGGATCATCAAATTCCATTTTTTTCTTGTAGGAGTGGAATTAAAAGCTAATCCAATTTTTGGGGGGCATTGAAATCAATAGCTCATATTTGTTTTGGTTAAAGTGTAATTAATATTATATTTAATTATAGTAATTAATTTTTTTAATTAAAAATAATAATTTCATTAATATAAAATTGTAATTTGGGTTATTGAAATCAATAGCTCATAGTTTTTGGTTAAAGTGTAATTAATATTATATCTAAATGAAGTAATTAATTTTTTTATTAAAAATAACAATTTCATTAATATAAAATTGTAATTTTGATAAAGAATATCTAATTGAATTTTGATGATGATAAATTAAAAAAAAAAAAAAAATCTTAAAACATTTAACCAATTTTGTATGAAATTAAATTATTTATCATAAAAAATGAGATTCATAAAACATTAATCATTTTTATCAAAAATCAAATTGATGGGATGATAAACATCCATTGAGACTAGAAGTGGTCTATCAAACCTTAAGAGAAAGGTAAGAGATTACTTAAATTTCTTTTGAAATTGTGATTTAATATGGGTATATATAGAGCATTCTAAGAGAAAGTGTTTTTCATGTTCAACCTTCTTAGTGTCACAAAGATGACAGATTCTTTCATCCCACGATGTTTTGGGAATTGTCCAATGCCCAGTTTCATTATGCAACTCATGAGCATTTGTTATTATTTTAACAATGTTGATTTTCTTCTTTATGCTAGTCAAAATAGAGAGATAATTTTGATCTTCTAGATTAGGGTTGACTGTCTCCTTATAGTATTCTAATTTTTTTTTATCCTCTAACGCTATATCGCACCATGGATTCTCCTTAAATTTAGATGTAATGATATTTTTAATATTATCGATATTCTACAGAATGATCTATTCCTCTATTCCCTAATGATTTAGCTGAGACTTGGCATCCTTATGCCATCCCCGTTTGAGTCGTTGGTGGTTTTGATTGGAGTTTGAAGCAATTATGGGGAGACTCTTGTTGTCCATGTTGATTATCTTGTTCTTGACATTAAGTACATAATCAAAGATGTGCTTCTAATTGGGGAAAGACTCACTTCTATGAGGAGGATAGGGTAGAGTGTATTGTCCTTAATTTTGAGATTATAAGTTATAAAATTATTTTGAATTTGTTCTATCTTTATCTAGGATTCTCGAGGGATAGTGCATCTTCAAACTTCACATCTATATAAGATAATATGAGTGACAATAATCTCAAAAAGGAGTTTTTTCTTATCCCATAACTAAAAGTCCACTAATTTACAATTACTTTCAATCCCATAATAACTTTCCACCCTCCATTTATCCTTTTCTCAATTTTATAATTTCAACTAATCTTGTAATAAATATCAATTCCAAAATATTCATAAGAAAACACTCTCTTCAAATTATTATTGGCATATACAAAAATATAATAAATATTTTTTTTAAATTTAACTATAAAAATAAAAAATCCATGGATGGGGTGCCACATAGCCCATGGGATGCCACGCAACCCCCATGCAATCTGAGTTATTAATATGGTTGGTCGCCACCCCGAGCTTCATTCTTGTATGGAGGACAAACTTAAACGCACTCAGGGGATGGAGGGACAACTCCCTCACTCAGGTTTAATGGCGCCCTAAATGTGTCGTGGCAGGGGGATGACGATAGGTACGAGAGGAGGTTGCATGACCATATCAGCTTCTCGGATAATCCTCCAAGTTGGTCATGACATGTTTCATTTTGTTTCTTTGCTGCATTGGAGCTCTGCTCTGCTCAATTATCTGACTATGTGTGCCCCCATTCTCATTTTTCTCTGGCCTCCCAATTCTGTCATGCCTCGTGAGCGAGGGAAACCCAAGAGGGGTCCCTCTTGGTATTGTTACATAGCAAGGCAGAGACTCCTTCGGGAATTAGTGAGGGCTTCCTTGAAAGCTTTGATTCAGAGAACTAAGGAGTCGAAGATGCCTCTAATGGCTTATGTGGAGGAGGAAATCCCGGAGGAACCAATTCTGGTTCCACCAGACTCCCTCCTCTACATGGTCCTGGACCCCCAAGATAGACCCAACACCGGTCTTACAACAATGGACACAGAGGCAACACTGGAGGGGGATACTTGCATTGTCCAAGAGGAAATCCCTTGGATGAACTGCCCAGCTGAGCCTCCTTTGCGTACTTTAGACACGGTACGAGACCCGAGCTCACCCGAATTTCTTGCTCCGGAGCATTTGGAGCTCATCTTCGAGATGAGGAGATACATGATGGATCAACTCCATCGGTACGCCCTCCTAAGTAGCATAATTGACATGTTGTTCGATGCCTTCTCGAGAGCGTCGGTCAAGCAGAGATGTTCGACCTGTGCACAACCTTTTGCCTTCACTCCTCACAACAGCTCTTCAGATGACATGTTCCACTGTTCTAACAATCCTTCTAATGTTTAAACTTTCTCAACCCACAACACTCCATTTGCAAGGCAATGGGGTTTTTTTGCACCACAATCTAGTTTTCCTGTCTTACTACTTAGTTTTTCTGTTCAATTTATATTATCAACATTTTGATGCATGTCTATATAGCATTGTCATAACACTATGTTGCCACTTGCTCTGGTTTCCCATTATTTGACGAAGCAAGTGGTGGCTTCTACTTTTGACTACAAGAACAAAAAGATACCACTTGTTTCGGTTTCCACTAGTTTAACAGAACAAGTAACAAGCATGTGAAACTAATAAGTTTTATACCGGGACAAATATGTATTATCACTTTTTATTTAAAAAAAAAACTATAAAAATAAAAAAATTAAGATAAAACATTAAAAAAACACTTACATCATGTGCCATGTTTACCATTACCGTTGTAATAAATGCATATTGGAAGATGACGAAGCTGAGAAGGCACTTTTGAAAAAATAAATATTAACATATGGGAAGATAATTTATTAATGTCCAAGAGATGGCATTTGCTTTGAAAATAGCAACCAGCTAATAGTTAAATATGGAATTTAATTCTTTTAATTCTTGATTAAAGTGCATTGAAAAAGAAGTTGGGTCGATTCCAAAGCAAATTGTTGAACCAGAAGTGGGTTCAAATTACAAAGAAATTGTTTTCGATAAAGTAGAATTTTCACTTTATGGTGAGAGTGTCATTAACACTTCATCCAATTATAAAGTAGTTGGTTGATTTTAATAAAGTAGATTTTTTTTTATTTTAATTGAAAGTATTGTTAACATTTTATCTAATCATATAGTATAAGTATATAAAAGTAATTAGTTGAAAGATTAATAGGTTTAAAATTATTTATTAAAGTATAATTAAATATTAATGAAAGTTTTATTGGTTGATAAAGTAGGAGTGTTGTTATTAAGTAGTATAGATCTATTTTAATCTCAGATCTATCAAGTCTCGAGAAGGATCAAATCTTTTGAGGTGCAAACTTTTAATCTTGACTTGAGTTTTGCACTCTAAAAAAGGTTTTCACCTAGTTCAGGGTTAAGATAGATCTATGTTGGTTATTATTATTTTAATGTGTTATGTTACATGAACAACATCTCCCCCATACTAGGTTGTGGTGTGTGTGTGTAATGGAGTCGGCATAATTTTTTCTTTTAATTATTTTAATGTTTTATTATTATTTTAATGTTTTATTATTATTTTAATGCGTTATGTTACATGAGCATCTCCCCCATACTCAATTGTAGAGTGTCTCTCGGTGCAATAATAAAAATCACTGACTCTACAAAGTATCGTTAAGTTTTCCAATGTATAAAGCTTGGGTTTATGTCTTAGTTGCTCTATCAATGTCCTCTTGTCCTTGAGGACTCTTAACCCAACTTTGCCCCTGGAATCTTGGCAAGATCATCCCCTTCCTCTCCCTCCACAAAGTTGAATCTCCCTCGTGGCTTGTCACTTTAATGCCCCATAAGTTCAATACAATAGATTCTCTCAAATGGTAGCAACTCCTTTTGTGGTGACACCCTCTTCTACCACTAGTCTTGCCCACTAGAATGACTCTATGTCCATCTCAAGACCTACCTATCCCAATTCTCACCCCTAATTATAGCTAAACCTAAGGTTTACCTTCAAGGATGCACCCATTTCTACTAATTAGATGACTAGTCCCTTAGCTATGGAACAAGTATTGTGTCCTTTTATGGTCTCTAAAGTACTTTCCCCTTCTTTTATAATGTTAAATCTCATAGAGTTTCACAAATGGATATCCAGCACATAAAAGTTGTAAATCAAGGAAGAAGCTTTTATTCGCCCCTATGTAAAAGGGTTCATCATTGTAGAATTCAATTTACCAAAAGATAAACACCACATCCTCAAATCTAGGTCATGGTTCGAGGACAAGGTAGGCTTATGCATGAAGCCCCAATTCCCAACCTTTGATCGTACTACATACAATCTTTCCTCTGTCCTAGTCTAGGTGAGACTCCACAACTTTCCTCTCCAACTCTATGGCTTTGATTCACTGCAAACTAATAGAAATGTCATTCACAAATTCTACTTATGAGGGATAGAAACAATAAGGAGGCACATCACTATGTACACTTGAATATACGTGAACATGGACTTCAATAAGGGATTTTCGTTAGAGATTAAGTTGTTGGCCAAAGACGACACATGGTCTTTACCTCTCGACTACAAGTAGGTTGCATTCAAGGGTAGAGTATGCTTAGAAATAGGCCATATAGAAACTCAATAATGTGCAAAGGCTCAAAAAGAAGGTCAACCTAGAAGACTGTCTAAAAAGACAACTTTATGGGAAGGGGCCCTAGAGGAGCATCACCTCATCAACAACGATCCACCCCTCACCCAATAAGATGGATAACCTCCAAACTTCCCTATCGTGACCCTTGAAGGAGCACCTCTAGGTATGCCCTAAGGAAAAAAAGAAGACATAGCACCCCAACTAATCTTCCTCTCCCAAGAAGCTCCCCTTAGCCAACCAAAGCAAGGGCTAGACCATCGATCGATATTTACAACAAGCATCGACAAGAACCCCTCCTTGTTGTTCTAACCCCCTAATTTTCCTCTCCCAAAAAGCTCCCATTAACCAACTAGAACAAGGGCTAGACCATCGATATTTACAACAAGCATCAACAAGAACCCCTCCTTGTTGTTCTAACCCCCCTTATCGTGACTCAAAAGGAAGCAAGTGAAAAGCAAGAGTGGAAGAAAAAGGGAAAGAAGATAGCATCTCGAAAATGGCATTAGAGATAGAAACAAGGAAGAATTGAAGGGGCCCTAGAGGAGCATCACCTCATCAACAAAGATCCACCTCTAACCCAATAAGATGGATAACCTCCAAACCTCCACGTCGTGGCCCTTGAAAAAACACCTCTAAGTATGCCCTAAGGAAAAGAAGAAGACATAACACCCTAACTAATCTTCCTTTCCCAAGAAGCTTCCCTTAGCCAACCATAGCAAAGGCTAGACCATCGATCGATCTTTACTACAAACATCAACAAGAACCCCTCCCTATTGTTATAACCTCCTTTATTGTGACTCAAAAAGAAGCAAGTGAAAAGCAAGAGTGAAAGAAAAAGGGGAAAAGGATAACATCTAGAAAATGGCGTTAGAGGTAGAAACAAGGAAGAATTGAAAAAGCAAATCTACATGAGCTCGTGAAACAATATGTGCATTGAACAAACATCCCAAAAAAAAATCTAAACCCCTGTCAACTGATTTAGTCTACATAACTACATCTACATAGAAATCTATTCGAGCATGTCACGCTTTAAGGATTTGTTTTGTGATCAAATTATTAGAAGGTAAAAATGAAATACCAATACGATAAAAAGTTCTACTGGATGGCATTCCCCGTGCACCGTTAAGGATTTGTTTTGTGATCAAATTATTAGAAGGTAAAAATGAAATACCAATACGATAAAAAGTTCTACTGGATGGCATTCACCATGCACCGTTATTCTACCCTTTCATTGTCTCGAAACTAACTATTCACCATTCTCGAAAGACGAATATCAAATACTGATGGGAGTACACTTTACCTAATCTTTGGTGAGAGCCAATCTAGCCAGTTGTCTTTCACATGGATGCATGGTTGACCGTCGGATATGGTAGAATGGACGGTTGGCAGAGCATCAGGTCCCAACGTTTGAGGTGATGTCACGAGGGCCCCACCGTCACTGAGGTCGGTGTATAAAAGTTTTTATCTCTCTTCACTTAAAACAAGTCGACAAGCGACACGACACGACACAGCGAACGTGGTACAACCACACATACACTGGTGCATTCCATCTTTCCATTGCCTCTGATCGGAAGGAAGAAAACAATCCCCAGGAGCAGCAGAGCAAGAGCCGGTGATTTCAGGTGCGTTTGTAGGAAAAAATGAAAATGAGAGTGGAGGGGATCGATTTCATGGCATTGGGCTTATGGGCGAGTGTCGCACTGGTTCTCATGTCGGGCGGAGGGGTTGAAGCTTACAAGAACTACACAGTCGGAGACTCGCTGGGATGGTACGACAATATCATGAAGTCCAGTGTCGATTATGCCAAGTGGGCTGCCGGCAAGAATTTCAGCCTGGGAGACTTTTTAAGTGAGTTACATCACAGATCGAATCCATTCACATTCATTCTGAAACCTTGAAATTCTAACATGATCCCGTTTCTGTTGTTGTTTGTGCAGTATTCAACACCGACACGAACCATACAGTAATTCAGACTTTCAACCAGACCACGTACAAGACCTGCGACCTCCTCGACGCCTCCGACGACGACTACATCGAGTGGTCGACCTCGGAGCCGTCGGCCAACGCGGAGCCGACGACGGTGCCGGTCCCCCTGCTGAAGGAAGGGATTAACTACTTCTTTTCTGGAGATTATGACGGATGGCAGTGCTCCAAGGGAGGCCAGAAGTTCGAGATCAACGTGACTCACGGGCAGGGCCTCCCTCCTGCCCTCTTGGTTCCTCCCGCCGCTCCCTCTCCCCCTACCGACGATGGCACAGACACACCTGCCATGACAAACGCCCCCTCCGTCACAGGTCCCGTGGCCGACACAACTCCCGACACGTCCACCGACACAGCTTCTGCATCCGACGCTGCAGCTAGAATTGGCGATCTATTTCTTACATTGGCCCTCATGTTAATGTTACCGTTCTGCGCAATTTATTGATTTTTAGCGCTGAGATCCGATTCAGAAGATTATGCTAGGCTTGCTAGTATATCTATGGAATCTCCAAGTATTTAGTGTCGAGCAAGTTGCGATCGACATTTTTAGGCTATTCTTTTATGTATGTTGTTTTATGACTATTATATGTAGCTTACTATCCATTCATTCATGGCTTTGTCCGGATCGCTCTGTGCCTGAGCGCTCCATGGACCAGAATAATGAATTTGATATGTATATGATTCATCATACCACAATGTATCTGTAATTCTACTACTTCTTTACACTGTAGGCTGAAAAGGGTTCCTAAGTAAGTGGATATTTACATCTTTTTTTTTCTCTTCTATTTTAATGTTGAAAATAAGAACAGTACAGGCATGGACATCGGAGAAATTTGAACTTTAGACCATATGTTGCTCTGCTGTTGTAGCAATTTCCACCATGAGTGGAACCACTGGCTTGTAGCCCAATTACCCACGGCTATCTATTACCAGATCTATCATGTATTAGGTCCATCTGATACATGTAGTGAAATACGCCAGCTGGATTTCCAGATCTATGGTTCCAATCGCATGGCATTATCTATAAATTGGGTTAACCACCTAAATTGGACTCGCGCAAGACCTTACTGCTCTGAGATTTGGTACAGTCCGTTTTTCTTTTTGGTTGCAGCGTTGGAGGCTAGTGCAGAGAATAATGGAAGAAGTAGAAAAGGAGGGTTGCAAAAGACAATTGCAGGAGGGCCAGAGGTGGGAGCGTAGAGGCTGCTCAACACAGGTTGTTGCCATGCTAGTTAGAAGTGTTTGTTTAATTGTTGCATTGAGAGTAACGATGTGCATTTACAGTGCCTAACTATAGATGTTGATGTGTCATTGCTCCAATGGTGAATTCACACTTCAGATAGATATTTGATGTGCATTTATAGATAGATGTTTGTATGGAGAGTAATGAGGTACATTCATATTTATATATCTCCTAAGCTGCAGTTTTGGTAGGTGCTGTTTCTGAAAATGTATAATCATTATCTACTTTGGCTGGAAGGCAAAGCAAAAAAAAAAAATTGCATGTATTGCAATGTGTAACTTGGGTGAAATCAATAATAGGTCTTATGGTTGTTTAGATCTCAGTTATTTAGATTATGGTTTTTTATTTGATCTCAGTTATTTAGATTGTTGTGGAGTTGATGTAGATTGCTACATGAGTTTAAATGGTTGGTCAGTAGGGGTGGTGGTGTGTCTCGATCAGGAATCAATTGCCTTAAAAAAACATATGTTGAGTGGACATTGGCTCTCAATGGTTGAAGTGGACCGGATAATACACGATAAAATTAAAATGCAATACCGAATGAATAAAGGTCCACCTAAAATGCAATAAAGTATGAATAAAGGTCCACCTCACGCCATTTCTTGATAAATGATGATGACTTCACAAGTGATGGATAGGACTTGCAATCAGGGATAAAATTTGATTGGGTGACTTGCTTGGCAAATACAGTTAAATTTTTTTCTATAAAGTTTTTTTTTTTTTTTTTTGGTTTTAAACTGTTTATATTGATAATGTTGTTAAAATGGTTAATTTTTTTTCATGGGTGAGTAATTTTATTCTACATATTATATGTAATATGTAACTAGCACAGTTGTGAACTTTTACATCTTTCCCAGAAAATGAAATGCAGATTTATATCTCTCCACTCTGTAATAAAATATTAATCTTTGTTAATCATTCAGATGTGGCAATTATCTAGTTACCATAGTAAATTTTAAATATGATTAAGTAAAAGTTAAAAAAATGAATATGTAAAATGATGTCTTTATAATAGTGAGGAAGTTAGTGGTTGAAATCACAACCATTGATTTATTAGGACGACCAAAAATATTCCATCAATATTTAATCTTGTCCATACAAAACTGATTAAGCACTCAAAACCTATTAAATATGCCCATTATCAATAGTTGTGCGTCTGCGTAACTACATATTACATGTAATATGTAACTACATATTGATAATGTTGTTAGTAGCACAACCACTTAAGTTGTGGTTGATGAACGTCGATAGACCGCTTTAGATTCAAGAGTGGCTGATGAATCATGATGAATCCAAGAGTCGGTTGCTTCAGATTCAAGAGTCGACTGTTTTAGATTTATAAATATATCCCCAAAATAAAACAGGTACGTGCAACAATATGACTTCAAGAATTTGCCACTTCATATTCATAAATATATCCCCAAAAGTAAATGTGAAAAAGTAAACAAGTAAACGTAAGCATTTATAAATGCAAGGAAGTTTTCAATATTAAATTTCATTCATTGATTTCAGAGGACCACTAAGAATGTCAACATCTTCAATTGTTAGTCATTAGATTGAAATTTTAGATTAAAAGGTGATTAATTGTGCCCATCTTCAATAGGTATAAATGATTAATTTTTTATTATTTTTTATGGGTGAGTAATTTTATTTTCAAAATAATAGAGTTGTAAAAATCATAATTTGATTTGATGGTTAATTTTGATTAGTGGTTTTGTTTTCAAGTCCACATGCTTGAAAATAAGAAAAATGTTAAAGAATTTAGTAAGTCTTATTTAGTGGTGGTTATACACTTAAGAATTTAGTAAGTCTTACTTACGACACATTGTGTCTTTAATGGTGTCCTCTAAAATCTGCAACTTTCAATCAAAGAATCCGACCGAGATGCCATGGTCATTTGAGGATTAACATTGATTTTTTTATTTTTAGGTTATTGTACCTCACTTCACAATGGGTAACTTTCTTATCGATTTTCAATCACAATGGGTAACTGTCTTATCAATTTTCAATCACAACCTTCTGGTACTTACTGTGGGGCTGCGTTGGTTATCAGATTGCAGAGTGGGGTAACTCTCCTCAATTTTCAAGAAGTTTACTTATAATTTGAAGTGGACCCATCTTCTATCCTTTACGGATGCGGAGGTACAATATTCGCATTAAAGATTTTCTTTAGTGGCTGATCCCGACAGCTTCCCATGGTGAGCTGTCAAATTCAACTAACAATCTTTTCGTTGTCTCATCTTATATTGAGTGTTTTCGTTGTCTCATCTTATATTGATCATCTTATATTGAGTGTTGCATACACTAGCGCATCCATAATAAAATTATGGCTGGTAAACGCCGATAGGCTATATCATCGGCCCTAATTATTTATAAACCTTAATTATCAATTATCAAAAATATAATAAACAAAAATTCAAAAAACCGAATCACTACCCTTAATATGATACGTCCGTTATAACACATGCCATAAATTTAACGCAGGCCATGGGCCATCAAATTGCGGTTTCCAGACCCGGATAAGCTATTCATGCTCTAGCAGACAGAAATGGATTTTGAAATGCATTGTTATTTAGCCACTTGGCTACCCCTAGTAGGATACGTCAGTTAAAAAAATTTAACGCATGCCATACCACTATTCATACTCTGTAAAAAAAAATACGAATCGCTGTCGAATCGCTGTCCGTTAAAAAAATTGAATGGATGCACAATGATCACACTCTGTAAAAGATGAATGGTTACCAATGATCATACTCTGTTAAAAAAATTAATGGCTTCGCACAGATCACACTCTGTAAAAAAAAACGAACGGATGCTTCATAATACATGATTGGTAATAAAGTTGAAGTAGTGCATGTTGATGATCTAAAATGTGGCAATCATATGGCATTATAGTAATTTTTTAATACTATTAGGTAAATGTAAAAAAGTAAACAAGTTAACTGATTTATTCATAAATGCAAGCAAGTTATGAACAATAAATTATATTCATTGATTTGGGAGGACGACTAAGAATATGCCAGCATCTTCAATTGCTAGTCATCAAATTAAGATTTAAGATTAAAAGGTAATTAATTGTGCCCATTGTGCTAAATTCAAAGTTTAATCATTTAAACGTGGCAATCATATAGTGCTACAGTAATTTCTTAATATGATTAGGTAAATGTTAAAAGGTAAACAGGTTAAGGGATGCATTCAAAAATACAAGGAAGTTATGAAGAGGAAATCACATTCATTGATTTGGGAGGACGACTAAGAATATGCCAGCATCTTCAATTGTTAGCCATCGGATTAGAATTTTAAATTAAAAAGTGATCAATTGTGCTCATTATCAATTCAGCTTAAATATGGTATATAATAACATCTGAAAACATGTTATACAATAACAATAACCTGGAGATTTATATGACATACATTAAGATATGAATTTTTTATTTGGTATGTGTTTTGGAAAATTGGTTATTAATACAATTTTTATTGGTTGGCTATAAATATTTTTATTATTTTTAAATAGAACAAATTGAGATTGAGATAGGGTGATAACTTTTTTTTTAACTACTCTAATTATATCCAATTAATAATATATCAATAATTATGTAAAAAATTATATATATATATATATATATATATATATATATATATATAATAATTAAGGTGTGGGTTTTATTTGTTAGGAGATTTGAGTTCAATTATATATATATATATATGTGTGTGTCGGGGGGGTTTATTTACTAGGAGATCCGAGTTCAATTTATTTACGGTGTGTTTAGTTTGGAGGAGACACCCCAAAATCCTACCATGTTAAAAGTTGGTGGGCTTAGATACCTCTGAAGTATGGTTTCTTAGCCAACAGACACTTTCTATTGTTTTGGACATTATTTTTACTTATAGATGATCATATTATAATTATTATTTTTATATTTTTATTAATATGTACAAAATTATTAGTTTCTTACATCATATATATTTGCCTGAGTAAATTTATTGGATTTGGACAAAGCATTGTGAAATATATATTTATGTTTAAATGTTTTTTTTATTTTTTTTATATATTGATTATCAAAAGGTTTTTAGGAGAGCTTCCATTGGTTTTGGGGGAGAGTGGGCCTTTTTGTTCTTCATGGTTCCCATATTTCAACCCTACTACTTTGGGGGAGAGTGGGCCTTTTTGTTCTTCATGGTTCCCATATTTCAACCCTACTACTTTGTTGGTAACCAAAATGTCAGTGTAGGTTTGCCTCCCAAATCTGCCACTCTATTTTTTACCTTTATTATCTTTTAAAGCCATCGAAAATATCTTGGGAAGTTACACAAAAATGGATCTTAAACGCATTAAATTGGGTTTTTTCACATATGTTAGAATAAGTGTCAATATTGGCATCAATTCTGGTCTATTGAACAAGATGCTATTACAGATTAAATTTTTTAGCTAGGTTTAGGTTATGGATGATGTGAATACAACTTTCCAGTGTCAAAATCACCAAAAAGTTGGGTATCTTCAAGCTCCTTGTCCTCGAGAGTGAACTCACTCAAAAAGGAATAAAGGAAATAAACCAAAACCAAAGGGTTGATAATCATGTGAGGAATTGTACTAAAAACCTAAAGATAATTAGAATGTTGACAATCAACAATTTGCAGTTTTAGAGAAAGATAATATTGCTTGTCCGAAAAATCAAAATGAGGAATCATTTCTTCCCTCGAAGGATAGAAAACAAGACAAGAATATTAGGCTTTCCTCATTGACGGTTGTAGTCATACATGAAGCCCCACCAAGCAGAATGAAGAGAAGAGACTTCATGAATCTGACACTTAGATTTTGAGAAGGAATTGGTTCTCCATATGAAACATGACCATTCGAATTCTAAATTACTTAGTGTAGAACCTTCTTTAGGTAGATGGCACGAGGTTAAAAAGAAGAAAGAGAAAATGGGGAGGATCAAGATTGTTTTTCAATGGGACAACAACGAAATGTACATTAAATATGTAACATTATATTTGTAAGTGCCATATGCATATGGAAAATTATAATTTCCATTCAATCTCTAGATAAAATAATTAATTTTTTAATGGAAAAAAAAAAAACTACACTTTAATTTTGATTTTTTATATTTTTATATTTTTTCATTGTTTAGTAACATCAAAGTTTTTCAAAAATTACAGCTTTTATGTGAAACTGGTATAAAAAGTGACATGAACAAAAATGTAATAGAATAGATATACAAACTTGAACTTTTTTATGATTATGTGTCATTGTGTTTTTTCTAACTTTTTTGAGATATAGGGACATAGGGCACTCAAAGAAAAAACACTATGAAGTTTAGATGCTAATGTTTAAATTCTAAATATATTTATCAAATGTAATCTCTTTTATTTTAGATTACAAATTTTCCAGAGCTCTTTACTCCAAAAAGTTGAAGCTAGGGTGAGAGCGCTCTACTAAGGTTCCATGCTCATAGAGAAAGGATCAGGTGTTGTGGATCCTCCACATTGTGCAAATATTTGATAGTGCTTCAATGGATGACACAAAGGGGGTGAAATCCCCCTCAAACTGTAGTGTGGAAGTGAATGAATCCACTGGTGCTTCATGCAAGTAGTCTCCCTTTGAACCGCCACCCCATCTTAGTGAACAAATATTCCAGAAAGAAAAACAAGAGGCAAAGCAATGGAAGTTGAACCTGAAACTTCTCATCCAAAAGTGACTCGTGTTTGGGAACTAGGTAAGTGTATCCCATGATCTTTCGCAACACTAAGGTATGTGGTACACCCTGAAAGAGTAGGGTAACACACCCAATTCATGAGAGATCATGCCCTGCTAAGAAATTTATTAGGGTTATGGCCCTCAGAATGAGACTTGCTCAAATGGATCAAAACCTAGTAGAATCCAAAGGGTCACTATGAACTTCAACTAATATCCAAAGGATTTTTCATGGTCATCTTCTTCAATCTTGAAGACAAGGACCAAATATTTGAGAATGGTCCCTACTTCTTCAACTCTGCAGGGATATACTTAAGGTTTTGGAATGATTGCTTCAACCTGGAAAAATAAGATTTCTCTTATGCCCTAGTATGGATCAGAATTTATTCACTCCCACAAGAATTATGGCTTCAGGAAATTCTCGTGGGCATTGGAAATACCCTCGGTGTCTATGTCAAATCATCAGAGGCAACACGTCAAAGAAGGTACACCTCATATGCTCAGATTTGCGTCTATATGAATATTTCCAAGTCATTGATAAGATCTCTAACCCTGGAATACCAGGACGAGGAATGTGTCCAAACTATTGACTATGAGCACATTCCCTTTATATGTCGAAAGTGCCATGAGCATGGTCACATGTTCAGGGACTGCCCCTCGAATGCCCCACAACGCTCAGTCGTGGAATCTTAGGAAAAATACAAAGATGGTTTCACCCATGTCCAGGAGAGGAAAAATCGAAATCAAAGAAAATCAACCTCAGGTCAAGGAAAAAATCCATCCACGAGTAATTCCTTTGAATTCCTAAGTCAACTTCTAGATTCTCGGGAGGTAGAAAACCAACATCAATTTCCAGGTAAAGACAACACTGAAGGAAAAGCTAAAGAGATATTAAAGATAGTACTAGAGCAGATCATTCAACCCAATAACTCAGTAGCACTTGAGGATGATTAGATCACAGAGAATGGCAGGGACATGGATATGATAGTATATGAAAAGGAACTAGCAGACATATATTTGGAGAGGCTCGAGGAGGCATATCACAAACAAGAACTGCAAACCCTGCCCTTGGAGAAATTATGTAAGTTTCACAAGGTTTACTTAAACTCAATTGTGGGGGAAACCTCCATATCTAGGGGAGGGATAGGAATTCATTAATATCCTCGAAAAGATATTCACAGAACACCAAAAGAATGGAAAAGAAGAGGCCGAAAATCAACCGAATAGTTCATTCATGAAGTAGGTAGCTTTATGATCAACTCGAGAGAGGTCCAAAAGGTCACCGAGGGCTTCTTCAACTCTCCCCATCCACCTTCCTAATGAATATTATTTCATGGAATGTTAGTGGCCTTAATGGAAGAACAAAGCAAAGAGTTCTTCAAAACAATATCATGGAAAATAATCCAAAGATCTTACTATTACAAGAGACGAAGTGCGTTGATGCCTCAACAAAAAATGTTTTCTCTCGTTGTTGGTGACATAGTAGTTATGTCTACAATGTCTCCATCAAAGCAATGGAGGGGGGGAGCATCACTATTCTATGGAACCCAGCCACAATGATAATGCATAGCTTTTACTCCACTCCTTGGACCCTCACTACTCATTATCAAGCAATTGGCTCAAATAAAGAAGGGGTCATCACAAATTCCTATGGCCCCCAGATGCCTCAAGAGTGTTGATGTTTGTAGTAGCATCAGACATGTACTTCCGCATTGGCATATGTCTAGAATGTGGAAGTCATCAAAGAATCTTCTAGTCTTGATTTTACTTTAATTAAAAGGAATTAATTAAATTAAAATTGTATTTGTTAGTAATTGAGTTATTTAAGGAACATGCATAGCATGAAACATGTAATCTAAATCTTAAGTGAGTGTGAGAAGTAATCTCAACTATAGATCACTTTGAATACTAGAAATAGATTGTAACTCATGATTATAAAAACAATTCTAGGATAAGTAAGAAGATACTTGTGTTGAGGGAGTCAACACAATCGAGACTCTTTACGAGAGGTCGAGGTCGGTAGACTCTTGGTGAGATGCCAAGAGCAAGGGACCTTGGTGAGATACCAAGGTGAGGATATTTGGTGAGATGCCAAGATTGAGAGACTCATGGTGAGATTCCAAGATCGATATCTTTGGTGAGATGCAAATATCGGAGATAGAAAAGGAGAACGTTTTCTAGTTGGAGTGTATAAGAAAATAATGACTTTTTTTACACATGAGTGAGGAGATCTCATAGGTTGGGTGAAGAGATTTCATCCAAGTGTTGATGCAGAGAGGGTTGGATCACAAAGGACTTTGATTCAAGATCTTTGGTAGGTGGAGAAGGAATTCCATCTAGAGGTAACACAGTTCATGGAGGAGAGAGAGAAGAAGCAACAACAGGTGGGTTTCAAAGGACAGAGACCAGAAGAAAGCAAAGAATCGTACAAAAGTGGTCGTATGGGATTTCTGTACACATCCACGGGTCACAATGGAGACAATCACATATATCCATAGGTCACAATAGAGATAGTCGTGGATGTCTGCAGGTCACAGTGGAGACAGTCTCAGATGTTTGCGGGTCACAGAAGGACATGTTGTCGATGCCTCAGGAAAAATGATAGTATAGGGTCATATAGCAACACAAGAGTTTCTAGGTTTGTCTATAGTGTATAATTCTCTCAGTGGGCCATTTTCCTTGTTATGGGAACCCTGATTTGACCTTAATACAAGCATCATTAGATTGTTTTTCCCAATAGGGTTTTTCCAGGGGTTTATACCCAAAAATCTTGGTGTCCCTATGTGCTTGATTTGGTTTCCTTGTTTATGATTTTCTTGCATGTTTAGATGATTACTCATCTGTAATTTTAGTATATAAAGTGATTTTGTTTGAGCTAACTGTCGGGTGTTGAGTAGAGTGGTAAAAGAACA
This sequence comes from Picea engelmannii, assembly GCA_009831015.1. Taxonomy (NCBI): domain Eukaryota; kingdom Viridiplantae; phylum Streptophyta; class Pinopsida; order Pinales; family Pinaceae; genus Picea; species Picea engelmannii. The sequence goes on along the minus strand of ML781628.1, from coordinate 738,343 downwards.
ACATGGTATTAATGTATACCAAGGGTTGAGTCCACTCAAGAATAATTTCAACAAGGAGAAGGATGTTTTCTTGAAAAATCTATCTGCCCTGGACACCATTGTGGAACACAAATGATGGATTTTAGGTGGAGACTTTGATATTATTCTTTATTTGGAAGAAAAGAGAGGGGGAATTAGAATACTAGATAGAGATACTGAAGGTTTCCAAAAACTATTTGAGGATCTCCATCTGATTGATATTGAAAGTAGAAATGGAACCTTCACTTGGAAGAATCATCGCTCTGGCACACATCAAGTGGCTTGTCAACTCGATCGATTTCTGGTGTCAAAATCCCTGATGATGGAAGGGCCCCTCATAGAAGTCAGTATCCTCCCTCAATCAGGTTCAAGTCACTGGTCAGTTCAGCTTTGGGTGGATATAGCCAATTCACCCTATAGAAAGTCATTCAGGTTTGAAGAATGTTGGCTCTCTCATCAATATTTCCAGGAAAATACCCCCACTTGGTGGGAAACTGCATCAATTTCGCATGGGACCCTGATGTACAAGTTCCAATAGAAGCTAAAGAGTTTTAAATAAGATCTTCAGGGATGGAATAAAAATGTCGTCGACGACATATTTCAAGCTCAACGATCTCTAGAACAATGCTTGGAAGAGATTCAGAGGAAACTCATAACCCAGGGCTGCACCAAATCCCTTCAGGAAGAGGAGCTTCTAAAAATGCAACTAGAGGAATGATATCAACAAGAGGAAACCCTTTAGCATAAAAAATCTAGAGTGCAGTGGCTAAAAGAGGGAGAGAAGAATACCAAATTCTTCCATAGATCCATGATTCAAATAAGACATGTCAATTGCATAAACAAATAGGAAAGCGATCAAGGTCAACATATTTTGTACCATGAAGGAATGGAGACTGAACTTATTAACTATTATCAATATCTTTTGTCTGAGTCGATCCTAGACATACCACAAGCCATCCACAAAATCACTCAACATATTATAACCCTGGTTACCCAGGAACAAAACGAGGTGCTTCTAAGACCAATCATAATCGAGGAAGTGGATAAAGCAATGAAATAGATACCATCTAGGAAAGTTCCTAGACCCGATGGTTTCACGACTCATTTTTTCCACCACTGTTGGCCCATGGTTCGAGAAGAAGTCTAACAATTAGTGGAAGATTCTTGAATCTCTGGAGGGGTCTTACCGACACTTAATTCCTCTTTCCTCACTTTGATCCTGAAGGAGGAGTGGGTCTATCACCCTCAATAGTTCAAGATGATCGCTCTTTTCAATGTTATCTACAAAATTATAACCAAGGTAATGGCCCTGAGACTCAAACCTCTTCTCCCCTTTATTATTTCTCAAGAGAAATTAGGTTATGTCGAAGGGCGTCAAATATTGGACAGTGTCATCTTGGAACATGAGGTAATTCACTCTCTGAACTCCACTCATACTCCATGTATGATCATCAAGCTAGACCTCACAAAATCCTTTGATAAATTAAGTTGGCAATATATGAAATCCCTTCTTTTATATTTTGGCTTTTGTAATGAATGGGTAAATTGGGTTCTCAACCTAACATATTCAACTATATTTTCCATCCTAGTTAATGGTATCCCATCCAAGAATTTTTCTCCCTCCCAAGGCATTCATTAAGGGGATCCCCTTTCCTCTTTGTTCTCATGGCTGAAGGTTTAAGCCAATATATCAAAGCCTCCATAGCTGAAGGTTCTCTCCAGGGACTACCTCTACATGGCATCCAGACAACAATTTCTCACAACCAATTTATGGATGATACCATGATGATGGGAACTCCCATAGCTATGGAAGCCCAAAATATCAACAACATCCTAAATGACTTCAATGAGGCATCATGAACCACCATCAACCATGCAAAATCTGATATTTTCTTTTTTAACACTCCCATAGCCATTCAAAATCACATCTCATGCATTCTAGGCTTCTCTCAGAGTTCCCTTCCATCCAAATACCTCAACATTCCCCTCATTGACTCCGCCACTCACAATAACTCTTAGGAATCTCTCATCCAGTCCTTAACTCGACGTTTGAATTGCTAAAACTTGTGTTCCCTAAACCTTGCAAGTCATCTGGTGCTCATAAAATATGTTCTCAAAGCCATTCCTATTTAAATTTTTTCATCTCTTGTTGCTCCAAAGTCAATGCTCAAAACCATATGTAATCTCCAACAAAAATTCCTTTGACAAGACCACAAGGAAGGCCGAAAATTGGCCTTGGTCAATTGGGATAAGATTTGCAAACTAAAGCTCTCTGGTGGGATTGGGCTTCGAGACCCATGTTTGTTGAACGAAATAATGGGAGCCAAAATATGGTGGCATTGGTTGAAGCACTAGAAGGACCTATGGGCTCGACTATGGAAGCAGAAATACACCCCTCACTCTAAGAAAGTCAAAATCATCAGGTTGAATGAGAAACTCCCTAGCTCTCATATCTAGAATGTTGCTTGGCACAATCGTACTTGTATCTAAGAACATGATTTTTGGGAACTAAGAGATGGGCGAGAAGCCTTATTCTGGACAACTTCATGGCAACAAATGTCACATTTTCTCCTTCAGGAAAACATGCAAAACATCCATACCCAAATGAAAAACAATGGTAGGATGAGAGTGGTGGACTTATGGAAGTCCTCCATGTAGATTTTAACCTTGTACAATATTTACTGCAAACAGATTTTCAGTAAAAGAACAAAAAAATAAACACTGGAAAATAAAAACATTACACAGAGATTTTCCCCCTGGAAACCCAAACCGGGAAAACCAACATATTCTATATTCATTCATAGTGATACATTGTTTACAATGCAATATACATATAGGATCCAACAACATCCAAAACCCTAACACAATGACCTATATTAGTCAACAACCCTAATTCCTTAACCGGAAATAGAAAACCATCAACAAAAAACCATGTGCCGAAAAACCGCCACACAATGGACACAAAAATCAAGGTAACATGAAAAAAGAGACAAAAATGTGACACGTTTACCAAGACAAAATTGTGACACTACTACTCGTGCAAATAATATAACACATACCCAACATTCTCCCACTTGTTGTTTTCTTTGCATACAGGGGGTTACAGGGTTACATAGTCAATAATCCAGGGAAACAATGCCCATGGATCCTCTACACCAAGAGAACTTCTCAGTGCTCATAGATTTTGTTAATGAATCTACAACATTCTTCAAAGTGTCCACCTTCATCAGCAATGATTTCATTTCTTCAACCATGTCTCTCAAAAAGTGATATTGAATATCAATATGCTTTGTCTTTGAATGATAAGTCGGGTTCTTTGCTAGAAAAATTGCACTCTGACTTCACAATCTATCCTTACAACTTGTTGTACCAACCCAATACATAAACACAATCTTTGTAACCATACCGCTTCCTTACTTGCATGAGTGGTTGCCATGTATTCAACTTCTGTAATTGAAAGTGCCACTACAATCTGTCTTTTGCTCATACAACTTATTGCTCCTCCAAACAGGTTAAACACATACCCACTTGTAGATCTCCTATGATCCAGATATCCATCCCAGTCTGCATCCACAAAGCCATGTATATCCAATACTCTGGCCAATCCTGGTCTTCCTTGGTAGCACAATTCATAGCTAGCAATGCCACGCAAATACCTGAAAACCCTTTTAATTGTTGTTCAATGCTTCTTCCCTGGTTTTGACATATACCTTCTCAAAACTCCCACTGCATGTGCAATGTCTGGTCTAGTACAGACCATTGCATACATCAAACTGCCAACTTCATTCACATATGGAACACAATACATGTCCTCCTCCTCTTCATGTGTCTTGGGACACTGATCTGCAAATAACTTTACACCAACAAGAATAGGAACCTTGATTGGTTTACATTCCTGCATATTGAACCTCTGCAATACTGTCTCAACATATTTTCTCTGATTTAACTAGAGTTTCCTCTTTTTTCGATCTCTTTTAATTTCTATTCTCAAAATGAATTTTGAAGCATCGAGATCCTTGATGTCAAATTTAGAGGACAACTAAGTTTTCACATCCTGGATAATCTTCTTGTTGTTTCCTATCAGTAACATGCCATCCACATACAAGACCAAATAAATCAAATGATCACCAATTAATTTAAAATACACAATGATCCTCTTTGATTCTTTTGAAGAAAAGTCCAAGCATATGAGTATCAAATTTTTGATACCACATCCTTGGTGATTGTTTTAAACCATACATGGACTTTTTCAGCTTGCATACTGGCTCCTTCTTTCCCTTCAAAACATAACCTTCTGGTTGCTTCATATAGATTTCTTCTTCCATATCCCCATGTAGGAATGGTGTCTTTACATCCATCTGTTCTACTTCAAAATCAAATGCAACAACAAAAGATAACAAAAATCTTATAAAGGTTAACTTGGCAAAGGAGAAAAAATCTCACCAAAATCAATTCCCTTAACCTGGGAATAACCCTTTGCTACTAACCGAGCTTTGTATTTCTCACTTTTCCTTCTACATTCAGCTTCTTTTTAAATACCCATTTGCTACCAATGAGATTTCTTCCAGTCGACAACTCCACTAGATCCCAAGCCTCATTCTTACCCAAGGATTTCTTCGTCCATGGTCTTTTTCCAAATATTTCCATCCTCTGAATCCACTGTCTCCCTTACAGCTCTAGGATCATCATCAGTAATAGAAAAAGAAAAAATTGAACGGAAATAAGATGGAGTATACCTTTCTGGTAGCTTTCTTTATCGAACTGATCTCCTCAATACTGGAGTATGAGGATCTTATTCTTGTGATTCTTGTTCTTTTGTAGAGTCTGATTCATCATCCTTTAAATCAAACTCTATTTTCTATGGTTCTTCCTTACTTGGTAGGACTTCTTGTTTAACAACATCCTTCATTTCTCTAAATACCACATCTCGGCTATACACTACCTTTTTAGTTTCTAGGTTCCAAAGCTTATAACCTTTGAGACCATCTTTATATCAAATAAAGATACACTTTTCATCCTTCTTATCTAGCTTACTCGTGTTTTCCTTTGGAACAAGAACATATGCATCACAACCAAATACCTTGAGATGTGTGAGAGAATGTTTCTTACCAGTCCATACCTCTTGTGGAGTATTGTCATCTAGCGCTGATGAGGGTGATCTGTTGACCAGGTAACAAGCAGTACCCACTGCCTTTGCCCACAATTCTTGCCCTAACCTGACACCACTGAGCATGCACCTTGATTTTTCCACCAACATCATGTTCATCCTTTCTGCAACTCCATTTTGTTGAGGTGTATATGGAGTAATCTTCTATCTTTCTATACTGCACTTCTTACATAATTCTTCAAATTCATCCCTGCAGAACTCTCCACCATTATTTGTCCTCAACACCTTAATTATTCTCTTTGTTTGATTCTCAACAAGAGCCTTGAACTCTTTAAACCTATCAAAGACGTCATATTTCTTCCTGAGGAAATATATCCAAGTATTCCTCGAGAAGTCATCTATAAATGAAACATAGTACACAGATTTTCCCAATATTGGGACTGACACAAGTCCAAAAAAATCATTGTGAACTAGCTGTAAAAAATTTTCTTCCCTCGTTGCACCAGAGGGGAATCTTACCCGATTCTTCTTCCCATATACAGAACATTCACAGAAATCAAAATCTAGAGAGAAGTTAGACATACCTTCAACCATACCTTTACTGTGTAGTAGTCGAAGACCCTTCTCTCCGATATGCCCTAGTCTTCAATGCCACAACATAAACTTTTCTCAAGAGACTGTAGGAGTTCTTTCTTATTCAACTCCAATATCAGGAACAATGGAACTATTACATCCATCACTAATAGTGCTTCATTGCAGCTTATATAGAGTTTCAAATTGAACTCCTTTCATCAACACCATTTCTCCTCGAACCATCCTATAGGTTTCCTTTTCAAATATTGTTTTTACCCGTGTATCATTAATTTTTCTTATAGAAATCAAATTTCTGGCCAAACCTAGGATGTGTAGAACACCAGGCAGTGTTCTAATCCTTCCATCTATGAGACTCAACTTGACTTTTCCTCGTCCTATGATTATGGTTGTTGAATTATCACCTGAGAAAACCTTACTCCATCATACCTTTCATAATCACAGAACCACTCCCTCTGGGGAGTCATATGAAAGGATGCACCAGATTCAATAAACCATGCCTCATGATCTGCATGTGTTCTTGAAGAATCCAAGTACACATCCCCTCCTTCTTCCTTGGAGGTATTTTCTTCTGTAGAAGGAGATTCTTTAGATCCCTTCTTTTTCTCAACTTTGGATCTACACTACTTCTTGTAGTGCCATTCTTTTCCATATCTCCAACATACCTTTACAAACTTTCTGGGAGATTTAGATCTACCCTTAGACTTATATCTCCCACCTGAGAACTTAGATCTATTTCTTTACTAGGAACATCCTCTCGCTCTCGCAAATAATGTGTTTGTGCTATGTCCTTCCATATTATTCTGTCTCATATCCTTCGAAAAAAAGGATGAGACCACTTCATCAAACTTCAAGGAAATTGTATTACTACCTATGGCCACAATCAGACTATCCCAGGAGTCTAGTAAAGAACACAATAAACAGATACATTTATCTTCATCTAAAATTTTAATCTCAATAGATACTAATTGACCTACCATAGTATTGAAGGCGTTCAAATGCTCTACCACCGAGTCTCCATCTCTCATCCTCAGGTTATACAACTTCTTTCTCAAGAATAATTTATTTACTAGGGACTTAGACTAATACAACTTCCCCAACTTATCCCATACTCACACATTCAGTAATACTGAATTTGAGAGACACAGTTGGATTGTGTTCTTGGCCTTCCGATCCAAATTTTTCCAGTCATCTACTAAAGTTCCTATAGGTGCAGTACCTAGATCTACCGTGATCCACTGATCTTTGTCCACCAACAGATCTTCCATATTGAGCTTCCACAACTCAAAAAATTTTCCATTAAACTTCTCAATCTCCATTTTCGAATTGTTGGCCATTTATTTTCACCTGAAAAATCAATACCATAGATCTCCCACTATAACAAGGATTATCACAGTCCCAAGCCAAACCCTTGACCACAAAGGCATCCCTCTGAAGCCAAATGTTGGCATAGGGGCAGGCCCAGGGTTCAATGCTTCAACAATGCACCAACAAAACCCTAAATACCGACCCTTTTAGTAACATCTGCGAAGCAGATGAAGTCTCACTCGAGGTAGAGGTAGGGGGTTGTAGGACTCAGGTGTCTACAACCTAGCTGGGACACAAATCTGTGATCACAACACTTAACAGAGAACTTAGCCAACAATATGCATTAGGTTATAAATCCATTCACATCGCAGATTAAAACCTAAGTACACAACAATGTAGTAATAATCAGATCAAACACTTCCAAGCACATAGCATTAACTAAGATCTAGCATTCATTTACTATCAATAGAGCACTAAGAATCCATACATCTATCTAACATACTTCAACATTAGTGCACTAAGTAGATAAATACATAAACAACATGCATAACTTTGCACAAAGCACATCAACACATGATATACATGGTTCACCCTAATGTGGGGCTACATCCACCAACTCTTCTTCTTCTTTATTAGTCTTCAGGCTTCTGATATGCCTCTGCTCCTTTGCACAAAGCCACAAATCCAACTCCACAAAGGACAGGAGATCTGCGCGCACCTCTTCAGATCCGCCTTCCCTGAATGAGGTCAATGCACAAAGACTTACACAATCTTCCTGCACAAAGCCTCTTAAAATCACTTGCACTTAGCTTTGTAAGTCTTAACATACTCTAGTCATGCACTAAGCCCATGACCTCTACTTACATCACCTATCTACTTATTTATACATTACAAAAATGCCTAAACATGGGTAAACCCATGGGATGACATCCCATACCCATTACATAATATCTAACAGCCCAAAAAGCCCGTAAAAATGGGTGAGATCCCGCGATCTCCACTTCGCCTGGGCGCTCCGTCTTCAACCAGCCTGTTGAAGTCCCAAAAATGGTCAAACACGACCAACGTTTCCTCAAAACTTGGTCGAGGGCCAACAAACCCCCAACACTCACCTGTGACTCGTTTTGAGTCAATCCGATCTGGGTAACTCTGCTTCGAAGGCCTCGAGCTTAGCTTAAGCACCTAGACTTGCTACTTCACTAGAGCCTCTTGCTCAGTGAACTCCTGAATTAATTTATCGGTGACAGACCCTTTCAAGCGTTGTTTCACTGTCACGACCATTTGTTCCAGTTGTGAGCCTTGCCCCTTGATCTCTTCGAAAAGTTTGCAGGCTTTGTCCTACACCGGTTGGAGTCTTTGTGTCACTTCCATAACCTTGCTCTAGATGATAGTAACCTACTGCTAGACTGTGTGCTACTCCTGTGACCTCTTCATCTTCTCAACTACAGTTGACAGTTTCATCTGTGCTTGTATGGTGGATGCTTGTTGCTTTGCCTCCTGGAGCTGCGCTTCCAACCTCCTCATCTCTGGATCTTTTGCAAGGCATTCATAGGTCTGCACACTTTGATCACTCAATTGTTTACATTCTGAGGCCAATGCCCTGATTCATTCTACTGCACTCTTGGAAACTTCTTCCCTCTAATCCTGCACTTCTTGCGAAGTGCTCGACACTGCTTGAAGTTCTAATTATGCTACTCTTGCTTGAAGCTGTTGAATAGCCTCAACGAGCTTCCCCACTTGCATATATGTTGACTCTGGTTCCTCCTGTACCAAGGCCAACACAGAGCGAAGTGCTCTAGTCACTGCCTCTTTAACCCCAATATGATCCGCGAACAATTGGTCTTTCTCTTTATGGATTTTCTCTTTGTCCTCTTTGAACATCACCCTAAGTTCATCTTTCTCTTTCTGCGCAACTCGAAGTTTCTCTAGGACCTCCTCCTTTTCTTGCTTTAATGCCTCTGTGGCCTATTCATTTTCCTCTTGGGCTCGATGAAGTTGAACCTTTGTTTCATTTTCTAACCTTCGCAACTGGGTGGGCTCATCCCCCAATTCTACATTTCCTACTGAGGATGGTGCAGTAGGAACTACGCGGCTTGAATGGATAGCTTGTTGGATGTCTCTGAGTTCTTTCTCTATTATGTCATACATCAACTCTTGCTTTGCCCCATGTTTCTACAAGATGCCTTCTGAAGCATCTTCTACAACTATGATGATGAGATCAATGTCATCCACTGTGAGCACATTCTTCGACTGAGGCTTGTTGGCACGAGCCTTCTTCCTTGCCAAAGGTTTCTCTGGGAAAACCTTCCTCTTCTGCGATGCTTCTACTGTAGTGAGGGGTTCCTTCAGCGGTGTAGCTTTGCCTTTGTCCTGATTTTCTCCTCCTTCCCCTCCTTCCTCTTGGTTCACTTCGTCTCCTCCTCCTCCTGTAGGTGAGTCAGGCACAATTTCCTTTGATGCGTTGTCCTTCTCATCACTTTCTATGTCTTGGAATTCGTCATTTTTCTTCTTTTTCTTGGTGCTACTCTGTCCATCATGTTCGACTTGGGTGACTAATGGGATTCCAATGGTATCGGGGTCGGAGAGTTCTGCATCCTCCACTGGTACAAGGAATTCTACTGGTCATTCCTTAGTGTCTCTTCCATTTATTCCTCAGTCAACTTATAGTAATACTGTAGCTCCTCCTTACTTTCATCCCCGCGCGCAATGATGTATATGAAGTGTCAGTCTACACGAAAATTCGCTAGTGGCATGTATCGATGGAGTGTATCCGTGGTCATCCGCGGAAAGGATTCAATGGCGCACTTCAGCTGTAGGTAATAAGTATGGAAGACAACATTTGACTTCCACTACTTTGTCATATCGTTCGTATACCACAATGTAGCGAACCTCGCGGCCAACGGTTCTGATGGCTCGACTTTAGGGAATGTTTCTCCTTCCGGCATCTACTAAGAAACAAATGCAATGAGCACCAGTAACCAATTGAAGTGGAATTCGTATCCTTGGTCCTGTGCTTCACGACAGTCCTTCTCCAGCTCGTTGACGAGGTAACTCACCCAATTCATCTTCATTTCTTCGACACACTTCCTTGTGAGGTCGACTACGAACCCTGTGACTTGTGTCGAACGGTTCTTTCTGGCGAGCTTGCCAGCGATTAACTGACAAGATAGGCACACTGCGCCATTCTGGATGGAGGATACCTTATAGCCTTTCTTTCCATTCTCTACATCACCATAGTATTCCTTTATTCGTTGTGCACGGGAGCGATTTGACGTCTTCCCTGGGTAGAACTGGTGAGGGTCCGGTCCTTGCATGCTTAGTCTAGTGATCAGGTGGATCGGCATCGGATTTACAGTGACATGCTTGTCAAACCACAGATACCCTCCATGGTATCACGACAGGAGGAGTTTACCATTTGTTGGCACAAGGGTGTACCCAGGGTTCAATGCTTCAACAACGCACCAACAAAACCCTAACTACTGGCTCTTTCGAGAACACCTGCGAAGCAAATGAAGTCTCACCCAAGGTAGAGGCAGGGGGGGTTGTAGGACTCAGGTGTCTACAACCTAGTTGGGACATAGATCTGTGATCACAACACTTAACATAGCACTTAGCCAACAATATGCATTAGGTTATAAATCCATCCACATCACAGATTAAACCCTAAGTACACAACAATGCAGTAATAATCAGATCAAACACTTCCAAGCACATAGCATTAACTCAGATCTAGCATTCATTTACCATCAATAGAGCACTAAGCATCCATACATCTATCTACCATACTTCAATATTAGTGCACTAAGCAGATAAATACATAAACAACATGAATAACATTTCACAAAGAACATCAACACAGGATATACATGGTTCACCCCAGTGTGGGGCTACGTCCACCAAATTTTCTTCTTCTTTATTAGTCTTCAGGCTTATGATATTCCTCTGCTCCTGTGCACAAAGCCACAGAGCCAATTCCACAAAGGATAGGAGATCTGCACGTACCTTTCCCAATCCTCCTTCCTCGAATTAGGTCAAGGCACAAATCCTCTTACAACCACTTGCACTTAGCGATGCAATTCTTAACATACTCTAGTCATGCACTAAGCCCATGACCTCTAATATTATGACCTCTACTTACATCGCCCATCTAATTATTTATACATTACAAAAAGGCCTAAACATGGGTAAACCAATGGGTCGACATCCCATACCCGTTACATAAACCCTAATAGCACAAAAAGCCCGTAAAAATGGGCGAGATCCTGCAATTTCCACTTCGCCTGGGCGCTCCGTCTTCAACCAGCCTATCGAAGTCCCAAAAATGGTCAAACACGACCAACGTTTCCTCAAAACTTGGTTGAGGGCCAACACCAACAAATCTCTGATACCAAATGTAGATTTTAACCTTGTACAATATTTACTGCAAACATATTTTCAGTAAAAAAACAAAAAAGATACAATGACAAATACAAACATTACATAGAGATTTTTCCCTTGGAAACCAAATCGGGAAAACCAACATATTGTATATTCATTCATAGTGATACATTGTTTACAATACAATATACATATAGGAGCGAATGACATACAAAACCCTAACCCAATGATCTGTATTAGTCAACAACCCTAATTCCTTAACTGAAAATAGAAAACCATTGGCAAAAAACCATGTGCTAAAAAACTACCCAACAATGGACATGAAAATCGAGGCAACACGAAAAACAAGGAAAAAATGTGACATGTTTCCCAAGGAAAAATGCTACACTACTACTCGTGCAAAGAATATAACACATACCCAACACTTTGCTCTGCCCTCTCACCGACGAGAGTGAAAAGTAATGCACTGAGGCCTTAATATACCACTGGACTACAACATAAGGCCTTGGTAGGACAAAACAACCTTACAAAAGATTCATACCAAACATGGACATGACATCCTTCGTTGGGGTCACTCATCCTTAGTGACTTTCAAAATCAAAGAAGCCTATGGTTTGTCATAGGTTTTCATTAGCAAGTGTAGAAGGATAGAGAGAAAGCTTGGCATGATCGACACATCAAACAAAAAAAAGTTTCAAGTGGGAGATCTGGTACTACTCGATGAAAACAAGTTCATGCGGCATCCAACAAAGTTTAGAATTCATTGGTTAGGACCCTATGTGATTCAACATGTAATAGAGACAGGTGTTGCACGGTTGGAAACTTTGAATGGAGAATTTATTGGAGGTGTGGTGAATGGAAGTCGGTTGAAACTCTATAGAGACATCCAACAATCTACACATTAATCGAGGTTATGCCAGAACCCATGTATTATAGTAGTTGTACCATAGTAGGAAGGAAAAACACAGAAAAACAAATAAAAAGTAGAAAAAGGGAAGAAAAAAAAAAGTAGATAGAGCGAAAAAAAAAGAGTATAGAGTACAAGGCCTTGGAGATTGCACAGAAGGAATGACTATCACACATTATAAAGCACACCGAGAAAACAATAAGAGTTGTTGCGCAGTTTGGCAATGACAAGAAACATAGTTACCAACTTAATGAGAACTCTACAATGTTCTCGTTTTTTTGGGGGTCCATTTTTTTACCCCATTTTTAAAAATGGTGCTACCAGTAGCACCCCCTCTCCCTTTTTAGGTGGTTTTTCGATATTTTAAATTTTTTGATCCACAATGTTTCCACATTTTTTTTAAATGCTCATTTTCATCAACTTTCATTTTTTTTCTAATTTTTTTTATTCAACCATGTTTTTAGTCATTTTTCCATGCTTCTTTCAATCTTAAAAATATTTTTTACCATTTACTTTTTTGAAGTTACAATTTTTCATATAATTGTGTCTCCTTAATTAATTTATTGTTCCATACTTTTAAAATATAATGGAAAACACCATTTTTAACACATTGTTTACCTTTACTTCAATACATAGAAAACAATTGTAGTTAAATAACACTATTTTTTAATATTTAACAAAAAAATTATAATTCATTTTTTTTATATAAATTAAAAACTAAAGAAAACTGAAAAAATAAAAGAATTGAAATAAAAAAATAAAAAACAAATTTAAATACTAAAATAAATTAAAGAAAAACTTAAAAATTTAAAGAGGAAAAAATAACCAAAAAACAAAACAAATATACAAACTAAGCTAAAACTAGAAAAAACACAAAAAAAAAGGCAAAAAAAACAAATTTATGGCTCAAAAGCTTTAGAAAAGTTTAAAAAACACAAAGAACAATTAAAAGTATATATTAAAAAAACCAAATTAACACACTTAAATTACAAAATTTAATACCTAAAAAAAAAAACATAAAATTACAAAAAAAAAAAAAAATTATTAAAAAATTTAAAAATATGTAAAATCTTATGAAAAAACAAACAAATTAAAAAAAAAAAAAAAAATCACCAATGATGGGAGGCCATGGGGAGGGAGGTCGGGCATCACTCCCCATGGCACCCACGATGCCCAACCAACCCATGCAAGGGTTGGTTGGGTGTAGTAGGGGGTGATGTCGGGCATCACCCTAGTCCCACAGGGCAAGGCTTAGCCCGTGGGGGATGAGGCCATGTCGGGCATAGACCCCCACTACACCCCAATAATATCTAGGTTTGTAATTTTTTTTGTGGTTTTATTTTTAATTAAAATTTTATGTTATTTCAATTGCAAAATTGTTTTTTTTTTTTTTTTAAATGTTATTTAATTTGTTTAAATTTGTGTTTTTCTATTTTTTAATTTCAGTTTCAATTAAAATTGATAGTTTTGTATTGTAAAATTGTTTGTAATTTTTTTTTAATTTTGGTTTTCTATTTTTCAAAATATGCTTAGAAGTTTATTTTAAAATTGGTTTTGTTGAATTTTGTTATGTTTTTGCCCTTTTTAAGTAATTTTTTTTTTAAATGTGTTTTAAATGTTATTAAATTTGTTTAAATTTGCGTTTTTCTATGTTTTAACTTTAGTTTCAATTAAAATTGATAGTTTTGTATTGTAAAATTGTTTGTAATTTTTTTTTTTTAATTTTGGTTTTCTATTTTTTTTTAAATATGCTTAGAAGTTTATTTTAAAATTGGTTTAAAAATTTTCTTTTTATTCTTTTGTTATTGATTTTATTAAAATTGTTTTGTTTTCATTTAAAATATTATTTTTAAAATATATATTTTTGAATTTTTTATCTTTTATTTTAATTTTAAAGTTATAGTTTAAGATTTTTTAATATTTTTTGAATAATTTTTATTTTAGACATTTTTTTTTTT
>ML781628.1:698590-714511 GCA_009831015.1 Picea engelmannii | reverse complement strand
GCTCCAATAGAAGGTTGAAACCCTCAATAACTCGACCCTGCTGCCAAAAGTGTCCAATCACCCTAAGAAATATGCCAATTGATATATCGGGTGATGGTAAGAATAACCCAGGTGCCTGAATCTCCAAGATCCCTCTCAATCTCCGTAGATCTGGATTTCCCACTGAATGGGGTGCCCCACTAGATAACTAAAACCCTAGCTGGTTCAACCCTAATGAGGGAGGCCTCCAAATGCTCTGAAACTCTCCAAGAATATAGATCGGGCTATGAGAATCCCGTGGGAGAAGTTTCAGACTCAGATCTCAAGCAGATCTCCCTAGATTTGAGTTTTACTGAATTACAGGACGTCCCCTATGGCTCCAAGACGTCCCAATCTGCAGACAAATGTAGAATGATGATAACCCTCCAGAAAAACCCTCAAATTGATGGTCCCGCCCCTCTGAAGAACTAGATGGAGATGGGATGATACTAGAATGGTGTGGAGGAGTCTTTCATCCCCGAGACCAAGCTGCGGAGCAAGGTGAGTGGATATTTCACCACTGAGTTGCTCACAAGGGTTTGTACAACAAACCCCCAAATTGAATGCTCAAGAGCAATAGAAAATGCTAATCCAAAACCAGAATGAGTAATAGGTGCACCCCAACCTCTTACTTATACTTTTCCTTCTAATTCTCTGTTGAGTTAGGTTAACTCCCAGGGTTAATCTTCTATTCTTCTGTTGAGTTATCTTTTACTCCTTTATCCTTTTCCTTTCTTAAGTCAACTTAAAAATATAACTTTTAAATTCTTGACTTTTCCCCCCTTCAATGTGAGACTATGACCTAGTGGGGGTGCCCAGGCCACTGAGTCTCCTCATCACCTCTCTAATAGGTGGGGGACATTACATGCACAGAAAGGCCAAAGGATAGAGATAGACCCCATTTTATATATTAACTAATGAGGATATGGATAGAATTGGCTATTAGGTATGGGATGCCACAAAAGAATTATGGGAGGAAGCAACACAGAAGCAAGAAGAGAAACAAAAGAAAGTGCATGATCAACTGGTAACACTCCAGTAGATTTTGGAAGCAACCAACATCACCAAAGAACAAAGGACTGAGGAAGAACCGTCCATGGTGCCAAGAAGAGGAGAAGAAAGTGTGCAGCCATCTCTGACACAACTAATAGTAGGGCATAGAACCTTACAGATTGAGACAGATGTACTGAAGTTTCCAATGGGTGAATTACACGAGCAAGTAAATGTGTTGGTCCATCTTAATATAGTCATATCAAATATTCCCTTGCAAAGACTACAAGACTTGTAAGAAGGACTGTTGCAAGAAATAAAGAATAGAGGAGAGAAAGAACACATAGAATTAGAAAAAATAAGGGACTAAATATCCCAATTACAGGAAAAATATGACACGACACTTCAAAAAAATAGAGAAGTTGAAGGCAAAGTAGAAGAAGTTCTAAAGAATAAGAAAGAGGTAGAGGAGAGGGCCAAGAAAGAATTGGAGGAGAAGGATGAAGTTGAAGCCATAGTGCAAAAAACCCAAGCAACAGTCTAGAAGCTATATAAGGAAATTCCATAAGTTCCCATAGTAGTAGAATCTACTATGGAGGAGAAAGTGTTGAAAATTGGGGATGTCATTAAAGACTTCCATGATCAAATTGAAGACTTAAAACTATGAAGCACACCATGAATGCCACCAGAGGTGAACGAAGGCAAGGAGAGAATGGAAATGAAATCGGTGGCCAATATTAAGAAAGTAGAAGGAGAATGTGCCTAGATCTGTGAGGAGAGCACACAGATATGGACCAAGTTGGTCAAAGACCCAGAGATGAAGGTCGTGGAAGCATGTTTAAGAGAAGCGTAAGAAAGAGCACATCAGGTTCACTGAATATAATGACACTTCCACCAGTAGAGTGGAGACAACTATTTTAGCACAGAATAAGTCATACATGGAGTTAGAGAGTATGAGGGATCAACAAAATATCCTTCAATAGAGACAAGGACCACTGTAGGAAGAAGCAATGAGGGTAATTAGAGAGTTTACCACTGTGTATGGTAAGGTCAAGCAGGAAACGATTGAAACATAGAACACACTTACAAACTTGATCATGTAGGGGAGAAAGGAGATAGAAAAAACATAAGCCACAATCATCAAAGAGGTAGAGGTAGCAAAGGCTACCTCTCAAAACTTCATTTCAACATGGAAGAGCAGGAAAAATGCATGAGTGGCTCGAGACGAGCCACATGTGAGTGTTGGGGGAATGTTGGACAGGCAGTTTTGGAAATAATTTTGTAGTTTTGATATAGTTTTGGGAAAAATCATAAGTATAGGAAAAGTGTGTGGAATAAGAATAAGGGAATCTAGGGAGCGTGCAACGAGGAGGAAAGTGCACAAAAGGAATATAACGGGCAGGTAGAAGAATAAAGTCGACAACGAATAAAGAAAGAAAGCGGGAGAATAAGGCATGACAGAAGGATGACAACCCGACATTCCAGAAATAGAAGAACAACAAAAAATAATCATGCAAAGAGAAAAACAACACAAAGAACCAGTTAGCTAAGGGAAATATGCATTGTAATGGGATATTTTTGGGATGAACAAATTAGTTTTTTTATCCCTATATTTTTGTATAAATATGTAATGGGTTGGGAGAATAGGGGTTCCTCAATATGATTAGGTTCCTTGTGTAGTTGGTTCGACTCTAGTTCCTCACAGTTCCTCACTGAGTTATGGTTTGTTTTTAGGGGTTCTAGATTTCTTAAATGTAGTTGTCTGTTGATGGAATCAATAAAGGAATGACAAAGAGATGATACTGAACCGTGTGTTTTCTATCTTTTATATGCTTTCTTATGAACTATGTCTGAATGCATCATAGATATATTTGTATTATGTTTAACATGGTATAATATTCATAAATGTTACAATAATGAAATGCATATGAATTTGGAATAACATGATAGTATGAATCTGAATCACTAAGTAGTAATTAAGGAACAAGGATAGAGTCTCATGCACATAAACTACAAAGAAGAATGAATAGGATATCCTACTCCCATTCCATCACTAATGCAGAATCCTAGTTCTCACAGTCGCAATATATACCTACGGTGAGACTTCATCCGCGCAAGCATGTGATGTCGAAATGGCCAGTGTTTGGTGGGTTTTTTTGGTAAAATATAACTCGAACCTAGGGTCTTACCACCTACGCACAATTCCAACACTGGGGTCACTCATTCTTTGGGAATTTCAAAATCAAATAATCCTATGGTCTTGAAGCCCAATTTCACCTCCAGCCCAAGTATAAGATCTAGCATACCAACTGGAAATCAAGCCTTTGTCCAAAGGTTTCCATTTTCCTCCAACTTCTAGTCCAAAATCGGATTTTAACATGGGAAACCTCAGAAAACTAGGATTCATTGGACCCTCTGCCTTCCCTCTTTATTTTTAGCAATAGGAATCCATGGAACACCTCCTTAATCAATGCTCCTACAATTCAAACATTTTGGATCATTTTCCCCAAAACATGAGGAAAACTGATAGGAATATTGATAATATTATTCATTCAATTGAGAACTGGAGACCATCAACATACAAAAATATTATTCTTAGTAGAATCTGGAAATTTCTCCCTAGTTTAGTCGTATGGAAAATTTGGAAAGAAAGAAACAAAATATTGTTTCACTCCAAGCAATCTCAAGAATCCTATGTCTGGTCCAAAATATGTGAAATCATTCAAGAAACCATAAGATCCCAACAATGGTATTAAGATGATCTTTCTTGTGACCCCAATGAACATATTATCCTCTCCAACTAGCATTTAAATCTCAATCTAGTTTAGATCAATCCCATCTCTTACCCTATTCCTATGCATAGCTCTACCTCCTAGAAGAAGTCGCCGATGGGATTCCACAAAATGAATTTTGATGGAGCCTCTAAAGATATTCTAGGTCCATCAGGATTTGGTGTGGTTCTCAGAGATAACAATGGACAAAGTGGTCACATCATGGAGAGAAGTCTGAGATTTGATACTAATAACTCAACAAAACTATGGGGTCTTCTTCAAGGGGTTCGATTGGCCTCTCAAGTGGGGATCAAGAAGCTCATTATAGAACGGGATTCCAAAATCATCATCTCCTTGTTCACTAAGATATTACATGGGTCGGAACCAACAAATATATCTCCTATTTGATGTCTCCTCAACACTCTTGAAACTCTCAAATCCTCATTGCAACCAAATCATGTGCTCATTCCCTCACATGTTCGCAGAGAGGGAAAAAAGGTGGCAGATAAACTAACAATTGTATGATTTCCAAATGGGGAGGAAGACATATGTTATGCTTCCAGTATTCAACCTGCTCCTCCCTTTCTTAAGGAATGTATTGAATTGGCTCAATCAAACTGCCACTCCTTGGATGGGGTGCCACCTAGTGCATCATGCAATTAAGAAACTTGTCCCCTAGCATAGCCTCCATACTATCAACTCCTTCTCCAAGGCAGTGCTTTAATACTAGTTCTTCCCTCTGATGATATATGCTCATGCAATCCTTAATGTCATGGATCTCACTGTAGATGGACTCTACAAGTTTTTTCACTACATATTTTAAAGGTGTTTATGATGTAATAATGGCGGTCCTTACAGCTCTGAACCATATGCAAGACTTCTCCAACATTTCAGGGAAGTCTCAGGTGATTTTTCCATTCACCTCTGGAAACAAAGTTGTGCTCTATTTAGTCACCATCTGCTTCTTTTCTATCCAAGGTATCTCCTGGTTCTATCTATGGTTTTTTTGTTTCCTCCCTGCATCATTCCTAGGGAAAGAGGTCTGGGTTCTTTTCGTAGCTTCTCAAATCACCGTTGTTCTCCCTCTCCTTCTCCTAGCATCTCTATTCCTTCCCACCCATCCTCCTCCCCTTCGACTGAGACTAATGATTCTGCTGTCAATCATCATGAAGAAGTACCGGGTTATGAAATTGTGGGGGACTTAGAGATATTGCTGGATCCAAACCAGGACAATGTGGATACCCCAATTATGCCTTTAACAGGAAAAATTAGACTAGGGGATCTCACTCCTCCAACTCATATGATCAAGATAGAAAATGTGTCTCAAGCCCAAGTGGAAGACATTTGCAGGCAGGTTGAAGAGGACCCTCCATGTAGGTTTTAAGATGAGAAGCTTCAACTAATCTTTGATAACCGAAGGGACATTGCAGAAAAACAATTCCACCAAGAGTTAATGGATCAAAGACTAGAATAACTCTGAATCGCTCTCCGGTCAGCCAATTTGTCCACATTGTCCAGAGTGTCATCAACCTCATGCCTTTGCTCTAGCATGGTCTCCTCCTCCTCACAGCGATGGAAACAATTAGAAGTCTAGAGTTTGATAGAGTTTATCAGATATGGTTTTTATCGATCTTTTTCTTATAGTTGTCATAGTCTTAAGGATCTTTTTGAATCTAGGAAATCCTTGTAGACTTTTTAGCAGACTTAGGCATGTTAATTTTGGCCCTCAACAAACATTTGGAGACTCAAGGGACCCGATGTTGGTGTTGGTTTCATTTTTGTCAGTCCATGCACTAGGTCGTATGATATGTGTATGGATATTAGTTTTTTGAAGGTAATATAATAAACTAGCTTACAAAAAAAGGATTACAATTTTTTCAAAGGAAAAAAAAATGTCGAAATTTTACCAATTTACAATGCTATACTTTCTAAATTTTTTATTAAAATTTATGTTAGCAACAATTTAATTTTTTAATTAAATTAACTTAATCATTTATTTGAAGAGAAAAATGATACACACACACTCACACACACTTTTGTCTTTTATCATCGATTCACATGGATTACAAGATTTTATTACACTTTAAAAACATTCAAGGGGTTTCTCTATCTTCGATTTTCATTGTAATAGTAAATTTTACAGCCAATGGTCTTGACATTAAATTTTATAGAGTCCATCATAACATCCAACAAACCATTTAAAATAACATTTTGTATTTACACTTGTAAAAAATCCATATAAATAATCATTAAAGAGTCAATAGAAACAACCATATGGACTCAATCAAGGGATTTTTGTGAACTCAATTACGGATATTTTTGGGGGTTCAATTAAGGATTTTTGGCTGGACTTTATTGCATCTCAACCAAGTTCGAGAAAAAAATGGTAAAAAAATATGATGATTACTATTCATTGAACCCAACTTTAATTTATTCAACATATTAAATAAATATTTGTTGGATTGTGGTTTAGTGGTTGGGATTGGCATTGCCATGCAAATAATCTAGGTTCAAAACTGGATATAGAGCCCTTATATATGTGTGAGGGAAGACATTTGACCTCCCAAATTTGATTTCCTTGCATCATCAAAAAACTTACTACGTGTCAAACAAGCCAAATTAATTTAAATAGACAATACAAAAATTACTTTTATACACTAGAAATGAATTCTCTTTTTTTTCCAAGTAATATAACTATGGGAGACCTCTTAGGCACTTCCCCTCATTATGAGGATGGTTTCCAGGGTAAACCATAGATTTTTCAGCGCATAAGGTTGGGTCAAAAACTCATGAATAGATCATATATAACTCATTAACAGTCAACTCACTAAGAACAAGCATGTCACAGTGTGGGATTTGAACCTAAGTGGAAATGTTAATAACTTTTCCCCACAAACACTATAAATTCACACAATTGAAAAAATTATCATGATCTGTAAAAAATGTTATTATCAAAAACAATATTTTATTTCCAATTATATATATATATATATATATATATATATATATATATATATATATATATATATATATATATATATATATATATATATATATATATATATATATATAATTTGTATGGTATTGAGCTAATCAAGCTTTGCAGCTCTCAAGATCTAATCATTTGCAATATATATATCATGCACAAAAACCCCATTGAAGAGAACTATGATAACCAAAGGCTCTTGCTTTTTGACAAGAATAAAGTTGATCTCTTCTTAAAGGACTTTAACACTAGATTTAATCTTCTATCATATAATAACAATATTGAATACCTCTATCATAATTTTACAAAAACTCTCTCTACTTCCATAAAACAATTTTCTATCGAAGTGTTGTCTAAAAAGAAAAATAGAATTTCCAACCCTTGGTATGATAACGAGTGTTAACTTTCTAGAAAATCCATTAGGGATGCCTCTAATGAGCCATTGAAATATGATAAGATTAATAGATACAAATCCCTAATTAAAAATTTAAAAAGGCACTACATAAATAGAAAACAAGAGAAGCTTTAACACCTATATAAGATAGATCCAAAGAAATTTTGGACGAAAATTTTGACTCATAAAACTAAAGTAAATAGTATGATTCCCTTGAAGGACTGGAATTCCTACCTTAAAAATATTTATGAATCCCATAATGTCTTGGAAAACATTCCAAACTTTTCTACGAAGGATGAAGGTTTTTCTATAGAAGACATAAAGTTTGGGGTTAAATGACTATCAAATGGGAAAGCTAAGGACATCAAAGGCTACCAAGCGAAATTATTAAAAATTGGAGGGCTTATTCTCATCCCTCTTATACACAAGCTCTTCAATTTAGTAGTCAACCAGGGCTTCTCTAAACCCTAGACTCAAAGCCTCATAATACCTATTTTTAAAAGTGGGGATAAAAGCAATCCATCTAATTTAGGACCATTACAATTAGCCCTATTTTAGCCAAGTTATATGGGAGTATTTTGGAAAATAAGATAAGCATATGGCTAGAAAGCCATGAAAAAAGAGCTAAAGGCTAGGCTAGTTTTATAGGTTATCATTCAACTATGGACCACCTTGTCACACTTAGGATCATTGCAAAGTAGTGTCACAACAATAAATCTAATCACCTTTGTTGTTTCATTGACTTTATGAAAGCTATTGACAATGTTCCTAGGACTAAATTTTGGAATAGGTTAGAAGAGCTAAAAGTTCCCTCTGAGCTAAGAGTTGTTGTGGTAAGGTTGTATGATATTGTTACTGCCAAGTTTGGGAGAACTGAGGGATGGTTAGAAGAAACTAACTGCAATATAGGATTTAAGCAAGGTTGTCCTCTATCTCCTACCCTTTTTATCATATACATTAACAATTTAGAATATTTTTTGGAAGTTGCAGATTGTGTTGGACTGATTCTTGTTGGTACAATCATCATCCTTCTTCTCTACTGTGATGATACTGTTCTTATAGCATTGAGAAAAAGATAAATGGAGGGTGGAAAGCGTATTATGGGCTTGAAAATAATTGTAAATTAGAGGACCTTTGGCTATGGGATAAGAAAAAGATCCTATTTGAGATTCTTTTCACTCCTATTATCTTATATGGATGTGAATTTTTGGGATGCATTATCTCTCGAGAATCCTGGAAAAAGATAGAGCATATATATATATTTTCGACAGAAGAAATTGCTCGAAGTACTTCCCTTACATTTCATGGATGGTAAATGGGGTAAATTGTCGGCCCTGATTACGAAACCTAACCTCGAGGGGAATATATATATATATATATATATATATATATTTTACTCTGTTTATGTGTGTGTGTGTGTGTGTGTGTGTGTGTGTGTGTGTGTGTGTATTTTAATTTCTCTTGATCTCCTTGGGCTTAGGCTCCATAATCAAGGCCAACCGTTTACCTTGTTTACCATCCATGAAATGTGGGGAAGTACTCTGAGTGATTTACTCTGTTGTAAATATGAAGAAATTGCTTGGAGTACTTCCCCACTTTTCATGGATGGTAAACAGAGTAAACTTTTGACCTTGATTATAGAGCCTAAACCCGAGGGGATCAAGAGAAATTAAAAAATAAATTATATATATGTGTGTGTGTGTGTGTTTCTGAAAGAATAAATTTATCTGAGTACTTCCCCACATTTCATGGATGGTAAATGAGGTAAACTGTCATCTTGATTATGGAGCCTATCCTCAAGGGTATAAAAAAAGTGGAACCTATGACCTCCCACCTCCCATGTAATGTCCCCAACTAGGCTAGGTTGGGATATATTGTTTTTTTGTCGCAATTTGTTATTTCTTCTTATGTAGAAGTGCCAAACACTTATATTAATGACGTTGTTAACTTTTTACAAACAATTTTATCAAATAGGAATATTTCCAAACATATTGCATGCATCCATTACACATGAAATAGAGCATATAACCATGGCATCTTATTATGGATGGCAACTCCCAAAATATCAACTATACAATGATATCTAATCATTGTAATAATAGTTGTAGAATGCTCCTAAGCACACAAATCTGATGGATTCCAAGCAATTACAAAATATACTACAAAAACAACAAGAAAATCTGGAATGATACCAATCTATGATGTCCAAGGATCTTTGAGCCCAACCCTACCCTCCTTCAGTGATGTCTTCTCTGCATGTAACCTATGTAACCCTCGCAATCCTGAATCAAAAAATTGTTTCAACCCCATATTTGCAAAGGTCCTCGCAAGACATCTAGAGGGTCCTTGCGGGACAACCCATGCTCAACCCACGGGGGTATCTCCTTTCCCAGCTATGTGAAACCCTTCTGAAACCTGTAGATATGAAAATTGGCCTCCTCCAAAAAATTCCGCAAACCACCTGCGCAAGCCGATATGCCTCCAAAATCTCTCCAGGATGAAACCAAACACCACAATGGACTCAAATTAGGACTCTGAATGAATCCTCCTCTTTTTCTTACTAGGGTGGATATTGCACCAACCAAACTAAATTGAGATGGAATGAGTTTTCCAACCCCTAACGAAAACTTGTCTCAAAGAGAACATCAACAAGAGATCAAAACATAATGCCAAAGAGAAGGGTTACCCCTCTATTTATCCTTCCTTTGGACCTTCTAGATCTTTTCCCTCTTTTGTAGATTTTAACCTTGTACAATTATTCACTGCAAATAGATTTTTAATAAAATAATAGAAAAAATACAATGGAAAATACACACATTACAAAAAGAGTTTTCCCCTAGAAACCCAAACCAGGAAATCAACATATTCTATATTCATTCACATCATAAATTGTTTACAATAAAATATACATATAGGAGCCAACGACATCCAAAACCCTAATCCAATGAACTAGATTAGTCAACAGCCCTAATTTCTTAACCAGAAATAGAAAACCATTGACGAAAAACCATGTGTCGAAAAAACTACCCAAAACCGAATACGAAAACACATAACACATACCCAACATTCTCCCACTTGTTGTTTTCTTTGCATGCAGGGGGTTACAAGGTTACATAGTCAACAATCCAGGGCAACAATTCCCATAGATCCTATAGACCAAGATAAATTCTCAGTGCTCACAAACTTTGTTAATGAATCTGCAACATTCTTCAAAGTGTCCACCTTCATCGGCAACACCTTCTTTTATTCAACCATGTCTCTCACAAAGTGATAGTGAAAATCAATATGCTTTGTCCTTGAATGATAAACTGGGTTCTTCGGCCGAAAAATTGCACTTTGACTATCACAATATATCCTTACATCTTGTTGTACCAACCCAATACATGAACACAATCATTGTAACCATATTGCTTCCTTGCTTGCATGAGTGGTTGCCATGTATTCAACTTCTGTAGTTGAAAGTGCCACTACAATATTTATTTTTCTCATCTAACGGATTGATCCTCCAAATAGGTTAAACAAATACCTGCTTGTAGATATTATACGATCCAGATTTCCAACCCAGTGTGCATCCACAAATCCATGTATTTCCAACACTCTATCAAAACCTACTCTTCCTTAGTAGCAAAATCCATAGCTAGAAGTGCCACACAAATACTTGAAAAATATATTTATTGTTGTCCAATGCTCCTTCCTTGGTTTTGACATATACCTTCTCAAAACTCCCACTGCATGTGCAACGTTCGGTCTAGTACAAACCATTGCATATATCAAACTACCAACTGAACTCGCATATGGAACATGCGACATGTCCTCCTCCTCTTCGTGTGTCTTGGGAAACTGATCCACATATAACTGTAAACCTACACGAATAGGGACCCTGACCGGTTTGCATTCCTTGATATTAAACCTATGCAATATTGTCTCGACATGTTTTCTCTAATTTAACCAGAGTTTCATGTTTTTCCGATCTCTTTTAATTTCAATGCCTGTTGGGTCCGAGATATGATCATTTTTATGACGGTTATTATACACTTTTGTCGCATTTACATATGTTTTTTTCACGTTTGGAAGGATCTTTTTGAAGAATTTCATGATAAAAAGGTATGATCGACATAAGGTACGTATAATTCATGTTTAATGATTGTATCGAGTATAATTCATCATGTTTTTATGTTTCCAAGAGCTAATTCACGTTTTTCTGGTGTTACAGGGAAAAACACACTACATTTCTAGTTCTGACACTTGATCCAGCACTCATTCCAACACTCGTTCCGATACCCGATCCAACACTCATTCCAGCACTCCGTATTGCACAAAAACGCAGGGTGACTTGGTGGTTATGGCATTGGCAGCCAATGATGGGAAAAACAGAAACATGGGTTTTGTTCGTGCTTATCCCCTCCAACTACTAAACTCTTGACAACTCGATTTTGGGTTGTTATGGTGGGCAATTATTGGCTCACTCTGTTTTGGCAGTTAGGGCACCATTAATGAAATTTTCCAATTTTAGAAGTGGTTCGAACCTCCTGTGGTCGACCACTTGGCATGTAAACATTATAAATACCACTAGGATGATCAGAAGATTGTTAACCAAGTAGAAGAGCCAATGTATTAGAAACAAATTCGTTTTTCCTCTGTTTTGAGTTTTTACATTGCCAGATTATGCCAGAACTGCATTTTTGAGTTTTTATGGTGAATTCGACCTGCTGAGTTTGTCGATGCTTTTAGAGAGTGACCACGACTTGCTGGGGGGCCCACCAGCAGTTTGGTAACTCTCTGTGTGTTTTTCATGCATTTTATAATGTATTTGTCTCTTTATTTCCTGTACATGCATTATCAGTTTATTAATTAGTTTGTTGTTGTAGTTTAAATTGTTTTGATTCCCTTTTGCAGGTTAGAATGACGGAGTGTGTTAGAATGCATTAATCTCGTAGATTAGGAACATATTTGAAAATCCCTAGACTAACCCCATGTGTAATTAGATAGTATATTTTGCTTTTACTTATGATTTTAGAATCCAATTTAAAACAGAGTTTTAATTAGAATATAACATAGTTATTAATTGAGCTTTCTTTGACAAGGATTTGATGGATGGATAGAGTCAATTTTAGTTTTTAATCATAGCTTGATTATCTCATTTTTATATAGATCTTGTTCAATTAGTTGATGATTAACGTAGTTGTTAGTTTACTTTTTAAATGTCATGCTTTAATTTCTGTTTTTAGTCATTTGTTTATTGCAGTTTGAATTGTTAGAGTAGATATAACATAGTTTTCATTTGATGTAATTTCCTTCCTAGAATTAGATTGCAATTGTATTTTTTTAGATTAATAGCTCGAGTTTAAGTATGATTTTTTCTTATGTAGTGTAGAAGTATAATGATGATCTCGTTATGTTGTTGATGGTTAATATATGAATATGCAGGGTATTTAACATTCACACAACCACCAACATTACATTTAAGTGTTTCATAGACTAAAGATAGTTTCTTGCTTTGTAGATTAGAAGAGATAGTTACTTGTTTTCATAGATTATAATGAGGTTTTATTTGTTGTTGTAGGGTAGATAGACTTTACTTTGATAGATTAGATAGTAGTTTGCTTGTCATAGATTAAGAATTAGTGGTAGCCTTTCTTGCTTTCAATATAATAGATTTCATTTCATGCATTGCATTGAGCATTTAGATTTCCTCTCACGCATTAGAAATAGTTTTGCATTAGGCATTTAGTTCACTTGCCTCTTAGGCTAGATAGTTGTTCAATGAGAAGTTTTAATTTGATTGCTTGGAGTATTTAGTTGCCTTTGCTTACTTGTCTTTTTCTTTAGTAGGTTAGTTAGGTGCCTTTGTTTACTTGTCTTTTTCTTTAGTAGGTTAGTTAGGTGTCTTTGCTTACTTGTCTATTTGCTTTAATAGGTTAAATAGGTGCTTTTGCTTACTTTCTTATTTATTTGCTTTCATAGGGTAGTTTCTCATTGAATGTAGGTTAGCAAGTTAAAATAGTTTGCTTTGGTTATTTGCTTATTGTTATGCTTAAATAGTTGCTTATTGCTTACTGTTGAATTAGTTTGATTTACATAGGGTTTTACTTGCTTTCTTAGGAACTATCCATCAATCCTTGGCCCAAAAGTACTTAGGTTACCTAGTTTCAAGTTGCTTAGTCAGGTTTGCTAATTAGATAGGTTTGTTTGAGTAGATTAGCCTTAGATAGCTGCTTTCATTAGTTAGACTATACTCCTACCAGCCATTCTACCTTTGGCATATATTTTGCTACAACTCTAAGTTTAATTACCCCAGGTTGACAATTTAATTGAGGGTTTTTAGTGTGTGTGTGTGTGTTTTAATATGTTTGGAGGAATCAACAACTAGTTGGGCACGTGCTCGCATTACACGTGGCCGTGTTATCCAATCGCTACCACTATAACCTCCAAGTGTGCCCACGACGCCCCTTACGCGGCACACAAGGTAAGTCGGGGGGAGTTGAACTCGAAACCTCATGGAACTTCATTTTCACGGCACTTGCCAATTGAGATGCCCCCCCGGGGGCGTTTTTAGTGCATTTTTAGTGCATATATAACACCCATCATTTTTGGCGCTACTGTTGGGGATTTGTCTCAAGGTAAGAAGTAGT
Source organism: Picea engelmannii (assembly GCA_009831015.1). Classification (NCBI taxonomy): domain Eukaryota; kingdom Viridiplantae; phylum Streptophyta; class Pinopsida; order Pinales; family Pinaceae; genus Picea; species Picea engelmannii. The sequence continues at coordinate 700,720 of ML781628.1, read as the reverse complement.
TAGGAAATAGATCATCCTTAGACCTTAGCATTAGCTTGGTGGTAGGGGAACTTTAAGACGAGAGGTAAGAACCTGTGCATCTTCTATAGAAGGTTTCCCCAAACCCAATGGTAGTTTTTCTTTTTCTTTTTGTTTTCTTTCATGAATAGATCTAGAAACCAAATGGTAGCTTTTTATTTTGTTTTTGATTTCTTTCATGAATAGGCCTAGAGACCCACAAGGTAGATACACTAAATCTAAATTAGACCTTTCAGACAAGGTTCCTTCCAATCTCTTTGGGGGAAGGAACATTCCACTAATAAGATCCGCAAACCAATACCAAAAAACAGGAGCTAGCTCAACCCAAAGAGCTAAAGCAGTCTCTAAAAGAGACTAAAACAAGGAGCACTATAGAACAAAAAATTGAAGCACCAGTAGTATTGGGACAGGAGGTAAGACCACTCGAGCCTTCCACAGAACCAAACAATACAACCTTTGCTTTTACACCACCATCAGGAGATCCTAACTTTTTGGACATCATCTTTGTGTGAACCAAGTTTTATCAAATGGCAAGATGAACTCAGAAGCAACCATTAGCTTGAGGGAACTTTCTCAAATTCTAGCAGCAGCCGGGATTACTTCTTTTCAAGAAGAACATATTTTGGCAGCAGCCAAGAACTTTTCTACCTCTCTGGAAATATTAGAAGAGTCAAGGTCCTATGAGCTACAAAATGATTTTCCTTGCCAAAATGCGAAGGAAGCTGAAAAATTATGGACTACATCCAATGGAAAGCAATCATTAAGACATAAGATTGAGGAGTTCTCAACATCCATCTCAGCAGATCCTTCATGTACTTCATAAATCAATCATCGAGAAGAAGAGGATCTGCATAACATGATGAAGGAGAGCATATAAATTACTGTTGATGAACATCAAGATTACATTGAAATTTGGTTTCAAGAGGTCATCAGGCCACAATACTATTCTCTTCTTCAACACCTTCTGATGCCAAAATAAGTAGGTTGGTTGGTTCTTCATATCCAGGTAATCACTGCGGTAACTTTTTCATATATGGATATGAGTATGTTTATTATCTTTCTCTGCACATGGTTACATTGGAAGAGTTCTTACACTTGAATAAAGATTTTCCATTTCTTTTTAGGTAGGGTAGGATAGTAAATAAAAACTGCATGTTGTTAGTTTAGCTTAGAAGTCTAATGCAACCTCATTTTACATTTTCTTTTAATAAAACAACTATGAGATACATATTCCTATGACTTGATCTCATTAGTCTCATTAGTTTATTATATTTTAGAGTGTGTTTTTTGCAAATAGTTTTAGAGATCTCTATAGGTATTTATTGTTAGAAAAAACAGGACCGCGGAGCAATAAAATAAAAAAAATGCAGAAACAAAACACAGAAGACACGCAATACAAGAGAGACACAGATTTACGTGGTTCAACCAGTGTGGGCTACGTCCACCAGAGAAATTTCCAGGTCCTTCCTTTATTATTATCCAACAAATGAAGGGATACAACCTACAGCAAAACCCGTTGTAACTTCCTCTTCTTTCTCTCACAGTCTCCTATCTCAGAATACAATATTCACCATCAACCATAGCCGCAATACATTTCCCTCATAAAAGAGGGTTGCCTTCTAGGGAAAAAAACCCTAACATAATCTCTACCGTTAGATCTGCGACCTTATAATGAACGGTCCAGATTTACAATGAAATTACAATATACTTTTATAAGGCAATTTTTTCTTCGGGGGCTTCGCCCCCGAACCCCCATCGAGGGATCCTGCCCCTGAACCCCCGCTGGGGGCCCACTTGCCCCCAGACCCCCCAGCCGGGAGGATAGGCCCCTCTGCACTCCCCCGCGTGGAAGAGTGTACATACTTCTGGGGTGTAAATACTTCATGGGGTATAAACATGGCTAAAAGCAAGGACCTCTGAATCAGGAAGATAATCAAGCTCCACAACCAACAATATCCCACTTTGAGACTGATCTCAACAACTGCACCGCTGCTGTATATGCTGGACTCTGAACCTTCTTGGACCTGGAAAATTTCTCATCTTCATCTTCATTCTTGAAGACCAACTGAAACTGAGCAAGAACTCAGTTTCTCCCTGGTTACTCCCTTTGTT
>ML781628.1:667265-690368 GCA_009831015.1 Picea engelmannii | reverse complement strand
AGCATTAATTGAATGGCAATCTTTAAAACTAAGAAAAGGACAAACAGTGCAAGAATACACCGATGGATTTCGAAAAATGGCATTGATGTTAGATATCCCTTTACAAACACAAGAAACTCTTATGAAGTATATAGGAGGTTTACTTGTGCATATTAGAAACACTGTATTCATGTTTGGACCCACTAACCTTGATGAGGTTTTTGTTCAAGCTACGTATATTGAAGCAGGAAAAACAGGTGTGTCAGGGGAATCATCGTCTTCAAGAAAAGAGGACAAGAGGAAATGGCATGGGAAGAATTCAAATGCAGTGACGAGGAAGGAAGGAAATCCCTCTTGCAAGCTTTGCAAGAAAGAGGGACATGATGAGGACAAATGTTGGCAGTTGCATCCGGAGAAGAGGCCAAAGTGGTTCAAGGAAAAGAAGGGAATGAAAACAGTGGCAACAACAACAAGACCCACAGACTTGGGATCAGATTCAGGTGATGAATCAAAGATCTCATTGGTTGGTATGACAGGTAAAATTGGTGAAGGTATTGATTGTAGAAGCAACTTGTTTCATATAAGGGTAATCATGCGACACACTAAGATAGACACATTAATCGACAGTGGATCTCAATCTAATCTAATCTCAGAAGAATTGGTTAAGCAATTGGGGTTAAAAACACAAGTATATCATAAGCCTTACACACTTAAATGGATAAACAATCATCATCAAATGCACATAACAAAGCAGTGCACAATCAAATTTGCAATTTCATCTAAGTATGTGGACGAAGTAACATGTGATGTAGTGCTATTAAAAGAATGTGGAATGGTCTTAGGTAGTCCATATTTATATGATCGTAAGGCAATCTTCTATAGGATAAAGAATCAATATCAATTAACCAAAGCAGGTCAAGATTATGTGGTACATGCTCATCATGTTAAGGCAAATAAAACACTTCAAACAATGGAACAATTAAAGAAGGCAGTGCAAGCAAGCAACAAACAAATAATTGTTTCAAATGAAGTAATCGATCTTAAGCAAGAATAAGAAATGATTGTGGAATCGAAAATCAATCATAAGTTACTTCAAGATAAGCTCATGTCGTGCAAATATTTCAAGTATATCAGCTCATTTTCAGTCGTCTTTTTGATGCTGTTATTAGTAATATTTTCTACATGGATGATAGTGGCTTCAGTAAGATGTAACAGGGTTCAAATGGCTAACAATATACTGTCAGTTGTCATGATTGTGTTACAGTTGATCTTGATGAGACAGGTGCATAGGACAGAGTTCTGAGACAGAGAACAAGCTGGGTGGCCTATCCCGAGCTTTTTGATTGGTCAGTAACCTTTTGGGGACCAAAAGGTATTTTAGTGGGGAGGTGTGATCCAGAATCGGATCCAGGAGTCTAACAGGGCTCAAAAAGGCTCAAAAATGAAAGTGCTCAGAATCAGACAAAACCAATTCCATTGTGTCAGTCTCATCTTCCTGATTTCGACCATATATTTACTTCGTCAAACGGGCTCTGCATGCGAAAGATATCCCATTCTGATAAAAAACCCAAACAGGTAAAAAACGGGGGTGACTATACAGTCCATACAGTCCACGTGGCAGGCTGGCTATACATCCGATGTGGAAACATTTGGAGGTAACACGTGGCACAGCATGATATCAGCAAGCTGACATGGTAAGTACAGTGGCATGCTGACAGGGCTGGTACGTGGCAGACAAGTGGATAATCTTGTGTTGACAAGTGGCATCATGTTCGGTGAATGGGAAGGTGCCACGTGGCCCAGTCTTGGGCTGCCACGTGGCACCCCTCTATTGGTTGTTGGTTCATACAAAATATTGGGCCTCTGCTGGGTTCGACCGCTTGACCTCCTCCAAGCTACAGAATGACAAGACCGGGCTAACCACCTGCTCCACTGTTGTTTCTTAATAATCATATGGAAAATATATTATTTAAGTTGAAATCAAAGTTTAATTGGAGGCGAGAAGGGCTGGGGCTTAGCCCCAGCCCATGGTTCGTTATGTCTGTGTGACCACAAAGTTTGGGGTGCGGGGGCCATGGATGAGAGTGCACCCTCCGCCATAAGACCAGGGGTAAGACCATAGCCCAAGCGCGAGAATAGGGGGCTCAATCCTATGGAATGGCGCAACGTGACCAAGGATTTCGGGATGAGGGGCTAGCGCACAACCCTTTGGGCTGGCACTTGGCCACATGTCTATCCATATGACCTTCAAAGGGGGTGCACGTAGGAATAAAGGGGCTAAAAGCCTAAATATATATGCAAAGTGGGTTTTTACCCTAATGTTTTGGATTTTTATTTGACTTAGGCCTGTAATTAATGGATTTTGGTCATTTTTGGGAGATATTGGGCATTTTTGGAGGCCAGATTGTGGAAGGAAGTTGGGGAATGATAACCAACTTCAGATCTATAAAAACCAGGCCTGTTTGAGGCCATGGAGGACAGTCAGAGTAGAGTTATGTTGAAGGGAAGCCAAGCCAAAGCCATTTTTATGCAGGGAAGTTGTTGAGGAGCAGATGCTTGTGGGCCATTTCTAGGAGCTCCGGTCATCCATTTTGCGTGTCGTTTCTTCTGTTGGGTTCTAGATATCTGGAAGAACATGAACATATCAGCCTTGTATCCTAATGGCATTGCTACGATGTATTTTTTGAGCTTTGAACAGAAATAAAGAAGCCTCCCCCACTGAGACAAAGGCCCAGAGACGTGGGCAATTTTGTGCCGAACTTCATTATCACTTCTCTTGTTATGGTTTGTTGTTTATTACTTCATTTCAGATCTACATATATGTATATGGATGTCATAATTCCTCTTATTTCCTCATTCTTTCATTAAGCTTCTCAAATGGTTAATTAACACATGCAATTAAAAACTCAACCACAGTCATTAAAAGATCTTTGTGGATCAGTCGAGTTGGAAAAATAGGAGAAAGCGTGGGATGAGTTCATTTACCAATTTGCAAACCCTCATCTTACAATCAAGAATATCAAGAAGACTCTTGATCTAGGGACTGTTACTCCACCCAAACCCTCATGCTCAAGCTATTCCTTTACCAGACCAAAAGTCCTAGAAACTTGTTGATACCCCTACAGCCTCATCGGGAAAGAAGACCAAGAAGATTATTGATAATTCATGGCACAAGGAAATGCCATATATTAGGTCTAGGGGGAGTTCTCCTGAGCTAAAAATGCTAAGCATTGCCCATTTGTATAGCAAACCCATGAGAAAAGGAAGTAGGATTTCTGTCAAAATTATGTCATATTGTCTTTTTACAATGTCTTGGGATATTATATCAGCAGTTTTTTGTATTGGTATGCTAAAATTATATACTGCTGACATCATTATGTGTGTTATAAGCTTGATCTGCATCTTTTTACACTTAACTACTCTTTGTGACAAATACAGAGCAATAACAACTGCTAAATACTTATTGCCATCTGTATTACAAGCTTATGAAAAGAGGAAAAATTGTTTGAATTGTTATAGATCGATGAAAGAAAACAAAAATTCTCCTGATTCACCATGCATACTAGTACAAACCAAGCCTTTTGTTAGTATTTTTCAGTTTGTCAGTCACCCGTGATCAAGTTTTCTCTTTCATGTGATTGATAGGGTTATTAGGTCAAATTGTTATATTTTCAAAATAAAATTCTCAAATACAATTTGACATATCTTGGTTGTAAAATGGTCATTGGTGTGCCTAGGTTTCCTTACTACTCCCTCCACTCATCCAAAGTCATAAATTTTCATCATGGTCATGTCATCATTCCTTGTCATCAATTTTCAAATGATTGTCTTGGTCAAAAATTTACTTCAAAAGTGGTTTCTGAATTAAGGAGGATGATTTTGAAAAAAGTGAAAGAGTTTTTTGTCAATAATATACCAAGAAACAAAAACCTCCCTCACTTTATTCACATGTGTTATCATTTGAGATAAATTCCCCAAATACAATCGCTATAGGAAGGTTTTCTCCACATTTGGACAGTTTGACTTCAAGTTAGTTTTTCAGAGGGTTGGAGAAGGCATTTGCAGTGCTTGATGGTTCCATTGTGTATCAGACATCATAAAATATCCACCCATACCACTTTAAGCCCAAAAATCCTCTGGGAAGGCCTCCAAAATACCTATCAAATACCACGCTGCGCTTTTGCTAAGAGCATGCTGCGCTTCTGCAAGTTTTGAGTAACCAACTTCAAGATGGGATTCTGAAAAAATGGGAAAGTAATTTTGAAACTTGGAGGAGGTTTTTGTTAATAACATACCAAAATACAATAACCACTCTCAGGTTTTGAATATACTTTCTGGTCTGTGATATATTCTATCATCTTAGAGACCTATACTCTCAGAAAATAAAACACTATGTTTTTCTTGTTTTAGTCATATTTTCGTTTCGTATTTTCCTAACAACTGAAAGTGAATTTTTGAAAACCAAGAGAGGTTTTTATCAAGGACATATTAAAAAACAATAAAATCTCTCAGTTTCTAAATATACATTATGTTTTTGGATATATTCAATTCTCTTAGAGGCCTAGTTTTTCAAGAAATAAAACACTTTGTTTTCCTTGTTTTAGTCATGTTTTCTTGGCGTGATTTCCTAACAACTGAAAGTGGATTTTTGAAAACCAAGAGAGGTGTTTTTCAAGAACATATTCAAAACAAAAACCTCTCTCATTTTTTACACAGTTTTTATTGTATTGTAGTTATAGGTGTCACTTTGATACCTATTTTTCACAAGTTCGTCGGGCCAAAATTGTTGCGCTTATGGGAAGTCACTTTTGGAATTAATTTTGCAGAGGTAAAATTGTTGTTTTTCATGGTTTAAAGGATCAAGGGTATAATATAAATCTCAAGGCTTCCTCACATGTCATCAACAACCTCCAAAAACTCCAAACCCTCCAGTTCAAACTTAGAGAGCATGAAACATTGAGTTGTCATTTATGCCATTATAACATTGTCCTACAACCCAACATGAATTCTCTACAACGTTAGGTTGATGAAATTAACTTCCACCAATAATATTCTCTACATGCAATTGAACCACCATGGAAATCCTAATTCTAAATTGTAAATTCTAACCTTGTACAATATCTACTGCAAACTGATATTCAGAAAAAGAACAGAAAATATACAATGGCAAATACAAACATTACACAGAGATTTTTCACCTGGAAACCCAAACCGGGAAAACCATATATATTATATTGATACACTTGTGCTACATTGTTTACAATACAATATACATATAGGATCCAGCGACATCCAAAACCCTAACCCAATGACCTGGATTAGTCCAAAAACCCTAATTCCTTAACCGAAAATAGAAAACCATCGGTAAAAACCATGTGCCAAAAACCACCTAATATCATGTGGTCCCGAAAATATGTCGTCCCGGAAATATGTCGGCCCGGCGATAATATGTCGGCACGAAACCGGCGAAAATATGTCGGCCCAAAAAAAAAATTTCAAGGGCGCTGCCCCCGAATCCCCGCGCGGGGGGCTCCGCCCCCCTGCACCCCTCTCTTACCCCCCTGCGCGCCCGGCGCAGGCGCTCAAACACTACTACTCATGCAAAGAATATAACACATACCCAACATAAATTCCCTGGGCAAGAGGGAGAAGCTTCTAAAGCTAATCCACCTCCTCCTTTGCAAGTTTAGTCATGAAGGGCAATTTCTTTTTGTTTGCAATGGAACCTGCAAAATCTTAGGTGTGGGGGTAATGTTGGGCCCAAGATATGATCATTTTTATGAGGGTTATTATACACTTTTGTCGCATGTACATATGTGTTTTTCACGTTTGGAAGGATCTTTTTGAAGAATTTCATGATAAAACAGTATGATCGACATAAGGTATATATAATTCATGTTTAATGATTGTATCGAGTATAATTCATCATGTTTTTATGTTTCAAAGAGCTAATTCATATTTTTCTGGTGTTACAGGGCAAAACACACTACATTTATAGTTTTGGCACTTGATCCGGCACTCATTCCAACACTCTTACCCGTACCCAATCCGACACTCATTCTAGCACTCTCTATTGCACAAAAACGCAAGGTGACTTGGCAGTTATGGCATTGGCGGCCAATGATGGGCAAATAAAAAACATGGGTTTTGTTCATGCTTATCCCCTCCAACTACTGAACTCTTGACAACTCAATTTTGGGTTGTTATGGTGGGCGATTATTGGCTCACACTGTTTTGGCAGTTATGGCACCATTAATGAAATTTGTCAATTTTAGAAGTGGTTCGAACCTCCTGTGGTCGACCACTTGGCATGAAAACATTATAAATACCACTAGGATGATTAGAATATTGTTAACCAAGTAGAAGAGCCAATGTATTAGAGACAAATTCGTTTTTTCTCTGTTTTTGAGTTTTTACATTGTCAGATTATTCCAAAACTGCATTTTTGGGTTTTTATGGTGAATTCGACTTGCTGAGTTCGTGGTGTACTTTTAGAGAGTGACCATGACTTGTTGGGGGGCCCACCAGTAGTATGGTAACTTTGTGTGTGTTGTTCATGCATTTTCTAATTTATTTGTCTCTTTATTTCCTGTACATGCATTATCAATTTATTAATTAGTTTGTTGTTGTAGTTTAAATTGTTTTGATTCCCTTTTGCAGGTTAGAATGACAGAGTGTGTTAGAATGCATTAATCTCGTAGATTAGGAAAATATTTGCAAATCCCTAGACTAACCCCATGTGTAATTAGATAGTAGATTGTGCTTTTACTTGTGATTTTAGAATCCAATTTAAAACAGAGTTTTAATTATAATAGAACATAGTTTTTAATTGAGCTTTCTTTGACAAGGATTTTATGGATGAATAGAGTCAATTTCAGTTTTTGATCCTATCTTGCTTATCTCATTTTTATATAGATCTTGTTCAATTAGTTGTTGATTAACGTAGTTGTTAGTTTAAATTTTAAATGTCATGCTTTAATTTATGTTTTTAGACATTTCTTTATTGCAATTTGAATTGTTAGAGTAGATATAGCATAGTTTTCATTTGATGTAATTTCCTTCCTAGAATTAGATTGCAATTGTATTTTTTTAGATTAATAGCTCGAGTTTAAGTATGAATTTTTCTTATGTAGTGTAGAAGTATAATGATGATCCCATTATGTTGTTGATGGTTAATATATGAATATGCAGGGTATTTAACATTCACACAACCACTAGCATTACATTTGAGTGTTTCATAGACTAAAGATTGTTTCCTTCTTTATAGATTAGAAGAGATAGTTACTTGTTTTCATAGATTAGAATGAGGTTTTATGTGCTGTTGTAGGGTAGATAGACTTTACTTTGATATATTAGATAGTAGTTTTCTTGTCATAGATTAAGAATTAGTGGTATCCTTTCTTGCTTTCAATAGAATAGATTTCCTTTCATGCATTGCATTGAGCATTTAGATTTCCTTTCATGCATTGCATTGAGCATTTAGATTTCCTTTCACGCATTAGAAATAGTTTTGCATTAGGCATTTAGTTCACTTTATTCTTAGGCTAGATAGTTGGTCAATGAGAATTTTTAATTTGATTGCTTGTAGTATTTAGTTGCCTTTGCTTACTTGTCTTTTTCTTTAGTAGGTTAGTTAGGTGTCTTTGCTTACTTGTCTATTTTCTTTAATAGGTTATATAGGTGCTTTTGCTTACTTGCTTATTTATTTTCTTTCATAGGGTAGTTTCTCATTGAATGTAGGTTAGCAAGTTAAAATAGTTTTCTTTGGTTATTTGCTTATTGTTATGCTTAAATAGTTGCTTATTGCTTACTGTTGAATTAGTTTTCTTTACATATGGTTTTACTTGCTTTCTTAGGAACTATCCATCGATCCTTGGCCCAAAAGTACCTAGGTTACCTAGTTTCAAGTTGCTTAGTCGGGTTTTCTAATTAGATAGGTTTGTTTGAGTAGATTAGCCTTAGATATATGCTTTCATTAGTTAGACTATACTCCTACCAGTCCTTCTACCTTTGGCATATATTTTGCTACAACTCTAAGTTTACTTACCCCATGTTGACAATTTAATTGAGGGTTTTTAGTGTGTTTTTAGTGCATATATAACACCCATCAATGCCCAAAATGAACTTTGTAGCACCAAGATCCTTCATGTCAAATTTAGAGGAAAAGTGAGTTTTCACATCCTGGATAATATCCTTGTTGTTTCCTATCAGCGACATGTCATCCACATACAAGACCAAATAAATCAAATGATCACCAATTAATTTAAAATACACACAGTGATCCTCATTGCTTATTGTTAATCCAAGTCCCAACATATAAGTATCAAATTTTTGATACCACATCCTTGGTGATTGTTTTAAACCATACAAGGATTTTTTAGCTTGCATACCAACTCCTTCTTTCCCTTCACAACAAAGCCTTTTGGATGCTTCATATAGATTTCTTCTTCCATATCCTCATGTAGGAATGTTGTCTTCGCATCCATCTGTTCTACTTCAAAATCAAACACAACAACAAGAAATAACATAAATATAATAGAATTTAACTTGACAACAGGAGAAAAAATCTCACCAAAATCAATTCCCTCAACCTGGGAATAACTCTTTACTACTAATTGAGCTTTGTTTTTCTCCACTTTTCCTTCTGCATTCAACTTCCTTTTAAATAACCATTTTCTTCCAGTTGGAAACTTGGCTAGATCCCAAGCTTCATTCTTATCCAAGGCTTCCATTTCTTCAACCGTGTCCTTTTTCCAGAGTTTTAAATCCTATGAATCTACTGCCTCCCTAACATTTATAAGATCATCATCAATAATAGACAAAGCCAAATTTGAATGCAAATCAGGTGGAGTATACCTTTCCAGTAGCCTTTTTTGCCTCGCCGATATCCTCAATACTGGAGTATGATGATCTTCTTCTTGTGATTCTTGTTCTTTTGTAGAGTTTGATTCATCATCCTTTGGCTCAAACTCTATTTTCTCTGGTTCATCCTTACTTGGTAGTACTTCATGTTTGAAAACATCCTTTATTTCTCTAAATACCACATCTCAACTATACACAACCTTCTTAGTTTCTGGGTTCCAAAGCTTATAACCTTTGAGACCATATTTATACTTAATAAAGATACACTTTTCATCCTTCTTATCTATCTTAATCATGTTTTCCTTTGGAACATGAACATAGGCCTCACAACCAAATACCTTGAGATGTGTGAGAGAAGGTTTCTTACCATTCCATACCTCATGTGGATTCTTCTCATCCAGTGTTGATCAGGGTGATCGATTTACTAGGTAACATGCAATACCCACTACCTCTGCCCATAATTATTTCCCTAACTCGACACCATTGAATATGCACCTTGCTTTTTTCATCAGCGTCCTATTCATCCTTTTTGCAACTCCATTTTTTTGAGGTGTATATGGATTAGTCTTCTACCTCGATATACCACACTTCTTACAAAACTCTTCAAATTAATTCCCACAGAACTCTCCACCATTATTTGTCCTCAACACCTTAATTTGTTTCTCTGTTTGATTCTCAACAAGAGCCTTAAAATATTTAAACCTATCAAAGAATTCATGTTTTTTCCTGAGGAAATATATCGAAGTATTCCTAGAGAAGTCATCTATAAATGAGACATAGTACACATATTTTCCCAATGATGAAACCGACACAGGTCTAAACACGTCATTGTGCACTAGCTATAAAATTCATTTTTCCCTCGTTGCACCAGAGGGGAATCTTACCCGATTTTGCTTCCCATATACACAATGTTCACAGAAATCAAAATCCAGAGAGAAATTAGACATACCTTCAATTGTAAATTATAACATTGTACAATATCTAATGAAAACAGATATTTAGAAAAAGAATAGAAAATATACAATGGAAAATACAAACATTACACATAGACTTTTCCCCTGGAAACCCAAACCAGGAAAACCAACATATTCTATATTATTTATCATGTTATAATGTTTACAATACAAAATACATATAGGAGCCAACAAAATCCAAAACCCTAACCCAATGACCTAGATTAGTCCAAAACCCTAGTTCCTTAACCAGAAATAGAAAACCATCAACAAAGAAACCATGTGCCGAAAAACCACCTAAGTATAATGCGGTCCCAAAAATGTGGTCCTGAAAAATGCGGTCTCTATGTAGATATCAAAAGAATATAACACATACCCAACATCAACCATACATTTACCATGTAGTAGCCAAAGACCCTTCTCTCCGATATGCCCCAGCCTTTGATGCCACAGCATAACCTTTTCTCTAGATATTGTAGCAATTTTTTCTTCTTCTGCTCCAATATCAGTAACAATGGAACTATTACACCCATTTTTAATAGTGATTTTGTCTATCTTATATATATTTCCAATCTCAAATCCCTTCAACAACACCATTTCTGCTCAAGCCATCATGCAGGTTTCTTTTTCAAATACCATTTTTACCCCTGCAACGTCCATTTTTCTTACAAATTTTTTTTTTTGGCCAATCCTCGGATGTGCAGAACACCAGGAAGTGTTCTACTCCTTTCATCTATGAGCCTAAACTTGAATCTTCCTAGTCCTATGATTTTGGTTTTCGAGTCATCACCTAGGAAAAAAATACCTCCATCATACCTTTCATATTCACAGAACCACTCCCTATGGGGAGTCATATGCAAGGATGCACCTGAGTCAACCAACCATGCTTCATGATCTGCATGTGTTCTTGAAGAAGCCAAGTACACATCCCTTCCTTCTTCCTCGAAGGTATTTTCTTCTACAGATGGAGCACCTTCATATCCCCTGACTCTCTCAACATTTTTGGATCTACATTGCTTCTTGAAGTGCCCTTCTTTTCCACATCTCCAACATACTTTTACAAACATTCTGGGAGATTTAGATATACCCTTAGAATTAGATCTCCCAATTGAGGACTTAGATCTATTTCTATAATGAGAGAATCCTCTTGAAAATAATTCATATGTGCCCTATCCTTCCATGTTCTTCTGTCTCATCTCCTTTGAAAACAAGGACAAGACCACATCATCAAAACTCAAGGTAGTTGTATTACTACCTATGGCCACAACCAGACTATCCCACAAGTCTGGTAAAGAGAAAAATAAAATAATACACTTATCTTCATCTGAAATTTAATCTCAATAGATAATAACTAAATTACCACAATACTGAAGGCATTCAAATGCTATGTCACCGAGTCTCCATCTCTCATCCTCAGGTTATACAACTTCTTTTGCAAGAATAGTTTATTTACTAGGGACTTAGATTGATACATGTTCCCCATCTTATTCCATAACTCCTTGGTTGTAGCTTCCCCTAACACATTCAATAATACTTAATATGACAGACACAATTAGATTGTGCTCTTCGCCTACCGATCCAACTTTTTCCAGTCATCTGCTGACGTTCCTATAGGTGCAGTACCTAGATCCACCATGATCCATTGATATCTATATACTAACGAATCTTCCATCTTGAGCTTCCACATCTCGAAACGTTTCCCATTAAATTTCTCAATCTCTATTTTTGAATTGCTTGCCATTTATTTTCACTTGAATAATCAATACCTCAGATCTCCCACTGTAACAAGGATTATCTCAGTCGTAAGCCAAACCCCTAACCACAAAGGCATCCCCCTAAAGCCAATAATTCATCTGATACCAAATTTAGATTTTAACCTTGTACAATTATTTACTGCAAACATATTTTAAATAAAAGACTAGAAAAAAATACAATGGAAAATACACACATTACATAGAGAATTTTCCCCTGGAAACCCAAATCGAGAAAAACAACATATTCTATATTCATTCACATCATACATTTTTTACAATACAATATAGATATAGGAGCCAACAACATCCAAAACCCTAATCCAATGACCCAGATTAGTCAACAACCCTAATTCCTTAACTAGAAATAGAAAACCATTGGTGAAAAACTATGTGTCGAAAAAACCGCCCAAAAATGGACATGAAAACTGATAAAACAAAATCGGTGGTGCTGTCCCCAAACCCCCCAGACAAGGGGACTCCCTCCAATTCTAATTAAATATAATTATTTATTTTGTTTAATGTCACTTTTAGGATTTCTCATTATTTTAACCCAGTGACACCAAATAAACCTCCTTGACTCCCTTTTCCCTTGTTGATTATAGCCTACAAGAGTTGTTTAGGATATTAAGTCATGCTTTGTCACAATCAACTGGAAGGGGACATTATAGTCCTCCCTTCCCAAGATTACTTGTCCTCAAGCAACTCCATATCAAGGTGTTGTAAGATCTACTCTCCTTCCCAGGTAGCATCTTTTGTAGGCAATCCTCTCCATACAACCAAGTACTCTCAATGACCCTATGTTACACATCAACATTACTCGCTTTGATAAGTGTCGCTTGTGTCGTATTTTGATCACAAGTGTCGCAAGTGTCAAGAAAAGCATACTGCCATGATGCCTATGTCATACTTATAATGACATAAAAAAGACACTTAAAACACCTCAAACATTTGATTTGGAAGAAGAGAAATGAGTTAACGGGCTTATGAACCTCTTGCCATCTGAAAGCACCCAAAAAACTGAGTTTTTGGAGGGGGAACGCTCCCCTATACCTCTCTCAGGTGTGTTAACGCCCCCCTATAAGCTATTAGGGAGAGTTATAACACTCATTTTTCCTTTTGCAGGAGCGCTCCTACTCTCAGGAGTGTTGGCACTCCCCTATACATTACTAGGGAGCGTTATAATGCTCTGAGTGCCCTTTTGAGGGAGTGCTACCTATTCTGGGCAGCAGTTGATTTGTTGAGAAGAATGGGGGAAGGATCTTTTCACTCGTAGAAGGCAGTTGGATTTTAATCCTCAATCAAGACATGATCTTAGAACAGATCCCTAACTGAAGGAGGAAAATCCTCAACTCACCCCAAAGATATATCAAATTGTTGAGCCTCTCCAAGTCTATATAAGCAAGCTTTCTCATGGTGAAAGGGGAGATGGGTGGAGAATCATACCAAACTTATGATCTCATAAGTGATACACAGTGAAGTGGAGGATAATCAGCAAAGCTATCATCATTCAGACCATGGAGCTTTTGAGCAAGGGTTAGGCAAGGAGAACTTGACAAAACTGCTACATTCCATCTATGGCTGTAAGTAATGTTTTGTCCTCATTAATGTAATATGCTTGGCCTATTTATTTCTAATTTGTGTTTGACATCACATGAATTTGTCTCTAAGTAGATATTTCTACTCCGAACTAATCTTTATAGAATAGGAAGTGGTTGTACTTTGTTTGTCTACAGGGCTTATCGAGGAGCTCAAGATTGGAGTTCAACTCGGAGCATGTAGGGACAAACACCGGTAAAAGGTATGTCTTTCCTCCTTCATCTTCATGCATTAGTTTGTATAGACCTAAAAGGAAGTTAGTGACCATGATAATCACTTTCTGTCTTAGAGTTAAGAGTCTATCTCTTTGAGGAGATCTACCTGTCCGCAGGAAGATTTTCCTTCAACAGAAACTGGCGACTCCATTGGGGAAGAATCAGAACTTTCTTAGTTTTGTTTTTCCTCATAGACCTTGTTTTAACCTTTGTTTTCTTAGGCCCTTTTCACCCCTTTATATCTGATTTCACTTGCTAATTGACTCTTTACCCCATCACATTCAGTTTGACTGTCAAAATTTGACTGAAATTTTGGGTTTTTGGACATTTTTATGAGTTTTTTAAGACTTGCGCCCCTGCGCCCATGTTAGAAGAGTGCCAACACGGACTAAAGGTGATGGAAAGATATTTATAATGCCCTGGTGTCCCTTACACCTGAGCGCCAACCCCTTTTTTCACAAAATCTTTTCAAAAATTGCATTTTTGAGGTCCAGACCCTGTTTTTTCACTTGCTGAGATTCTTTGTGATTCAATGCTTCTTCCCATTGAATTTTGACATCCCTCTCTTTTTGAAATAAGCACTTTTCTGTTCAGAGTTGGTGGCCTTCTTCATTATTTTGAGTTTTTTCTATTGAGAGCTTGAAATCAATCCACTGCTTTCTTCTCTCCTATCCGACTGAGCAGGAACTCTGGTGAAGGACATCATAAATCTGTGAATCATCTTGTTTGGTTCTTTGAGGCCATTTTTCTTCAACATCTCTCTTTTGTGTGAATTTTTTTATTTTTATTTGTTATCTCTTGTCTTATGTTTGCTTCTTGTTTCAATCATAGAAAGAGGGTGTGTGTCATGTGTGCAAAATCTGATCATACTTGTCCGAATCTCCTTGATCTGAAAGGGCAGTTGGTAAGAGAAGTTTTTTGCATTGAATTAATCATCATTCACATACAAACGACAAAAGATACATTTTAGTGATTGGTTTTCATATTAGAAGGCGTTTTTGAAAATGTTTTAGCATTGCATTGGATTCGATTGAGAACCAATTGATTTGAGGACATTTCATATTAGTGTTTGAAAGTGAAAACGACTCCTTCTCTTTCCCTTAAGTAGGCATTCATCGAAAAGAAACGATTGCTTATCATATTTCATGCATTTTTGGGGAATTTGAGTCATCATTCCATCAGTTTCACTTTCATACACCCTTTGAGTAAAGAACAACTCTGAAACAAACGCTAATTAAAAATTATCTAGAACATTTTTGTTTTTAGGATCTTCCACCAACAGTAGACTAGGGTTAGCACTTTGGATTAGGCTGTGAGTACAACTCTCCAAAGTTTTTCAAAACAAACATTAGCATCCTGAGTTAGGGAGAGTCAAATCCAATTGTCGTATTGGTTTTCTGGGATCCCCCTCTCACACATGGGTTACACACGAGGTCGCATTCTGGCGAATTACGGAGATTATCCCTCCGTGGTTCAACTGTTTGTAGTGGTCGGATCATATATTGGGGGTCACTGGAAGTTATACCCATGATTATGTGTGGGAGCCTTTCGGGTTGATTTCAGACTTGTTATCCTCCCCATACGTTTCAGATCAGACTGTCGACTGTACCTTCCCACGTACTCACTGTGGATTGGTGTCTTTAGTTGCCATAATCCTTAGGTACTTACACAAGGTGATGGTGAAGGGAAGTCTCACTGTACCTGGAACAGACATTGGTCAAACTCACTCAGGCTCCTTGGAGGGTAAATCCACAATTACTGCATGGAAGCTTGCTCCAAGGTGAAAGTCCGTTAAGAAGGTCTCCATTGTAACTATTCCACCATATCCCAGCCCCTTCTTGACTTGATCAGGCGACGTTGGATTTCATCACCAACTAGTACAATTATCGAGAGAAGTTTTGTTTGCTTGGTTGATTCCTAGATTTTATTAGCGCATGTTGTTTCTTTCTGTTAGTTGGCCCTAGACTTTCAGTGTGTTCTATTTTTCTCCACAATTGAGCCCGTAGACGATAAAGGTCTTCACCGATCACGTAGGATGCAAGGGATACCTCTAGAAGGCTATCAACCCTTACCTCCTAACCCGCCAGAAGACAACTACCAAAGAGAGGTAGAAAATCAATCTGACACTGGAAGTGTTATTGCTCCTCCGTTAGATAACTTAGAAGGCACTTTGGTAACGGTTGAAAATCACACTACACATGTGTTGGTAACTCTTCTCGAACCACTTTTGGTTCATTTAGACTCCCTTGGGAATGTCATAGACAAAGAGATCCCATGATTACCAGAGAGGATCTTTACCGAAACATATATGGGATCCGCAGAACCAATCTTTGGTGATGAGTATAGGAATCCTATTCGTCCTAGCACCACAGTAGAAACCAATCCCACACCTGCTCATTCTATATGGAGGACTTCATCGGGATGCGATCTCTATGAACATTTTGAATCCTTTCGACAACCCTTTCAACCTCATGACCTTCCTAGTGAAATAGGACCATCTGGTCAAACCATGAATCACCCAGTCGATCAGGTTATTCACTCTACTGCCACACCAACACAAGTCCATCCTAATGCTGGACTCATCACCTTTACTCATCCCCAAAGCACTTCAATCTCTACCCCTGTTTCTACAAGTTTTTACTCTACAGCTCCACATGTTCCATACGATCCTGCTAGGACATCTTCTCACCCGAGAATGCAGACCCCTGCTAGCCAAACACAACCAACTGGAGGGAAAACACCATCCAATGAACCGTTTCCTCCTAGAGGAATACCTTTCCATGGTGGGCCTACCCCTCCCAGGGGACAGTCCCCTTTTCATGCTCCTCCTGGAGGGAAACCTCCGTTTTCCAGTTATACCCCGGTCGTAAATCCACTGCTGGCAGGGGGCAACCCTTGTTTGCTGGAAACCCTTCACAATCCTGGGGAGTATCCTCAGGAGGAATTTTTACCCAACCCCACGTTGGGGGGAACTTGTATAATAACCCACTAGGAGGAGTATCCAATCCTGTTCCTTCTGGAACATCTTACGGGCAATCTTATCCGGGTGGCATCCAAAATACCACCTGGGGTTCTCCGAGACCACAGTTTTATCCTCCTCACGGGCCTCATGTGTATCCACCTCTGGGATCTACTCCTTACCATTCTCAAGGCCAAAATGCTTATCCTCCTCATGGGAAAATACATCACCCGGCCTATAATGTTCAGAACCTACCAGGTTATGCCAATGTTTCTCATGCACCATCGATTCCTTCTTATCCTGGCCAACAACAACCGTATGTAGGAGGACCTACTGGTTACAACTATCCACCTAACCCAGTCTATGGTCCTACTGGTGTTCCTATGCCGTACCCATATCATTCACACATTAACCGACAACTACCTTTCCTTGCGACTCTGGATCTCCTAGACTTGTCTCGGTTAACTAATGATCCTATTTCTCATTCACCGGTTTGGCCAATCATTCCAGCTAAATTTCCTTCTGATATTCCGAAATTTGACAGAAACCCTGGCGAAGATCTGAACAACCATGTGATGACTTTCCATTTGTGGTGTTCATCAAACTCCCTCATGGATGATTCTATACATTTGCGTCTTTTCCAGCGAACACTTACCAATTCAGCAGCAAAGTGGTACATTGAACTACCACGTGCTTCTTTTCATGATTTCAATTCCCTTGCCATGTCTTTCCTCACACACTTTCAACTGCTTATTCGCTACGAGATAGGTATTGAACTCTTGACCTCCCTTCATCAAACTAACTTCATGCATAACTCTGACCATATTCATGAGTGGAGACGACGCCGAAGGATGATCAAGGTAGTCATTCCTGACATACTATTGGAGGAATGGTTTACTAAATCACTGTTACCCCCAATCGCTCATGATGTCGCTATGGGTGGTGCGGTCATAGAGGAAAAATCCATTGCTCGGGATCAGTATTTAGATTTGGTTTATTCCCAATCTGGTACTTTGTATGATTTTCTTCCGAATCCTGCTCGAGCTAATGTTGATCCTTCTAAGCCATCATCCTCATCTCATGTGGATGGTGTTATCGATTCCATCAAAACTCAATCTTTTTCCAAATCGACTACACCCTCCTCTACCTCCCCCCAAACTCAGATCTCTGAGGTGAATGCAGTTCAATTTTCCCCTTCACAACAATCAGGAGGTAAGAAGAAGACAAAGAATAAATCAAAAAATAATAATGAACAACCCAAAAATCAAACACCTGCTACCGAAAAGCAACCACAACGGAAACTAAAATTCCTATGTATCATTTGTGGTGACGATCACTACACTCGAGATTGTTCACTTCGCAATTAAGTGGCCAAAAGTTTCTAAGGGAAGTCACAACCCGCTGTGCTTACTCAACCTTTTCCACATCAACAATCCTTGGTTGCTCAAACCCCCTCTCCTGGGGGTAGTTCTAGTGATCCTCATGATGAGGCCTCATCGAGTGCACATATTTATATGTTTAATGGGATCAATTTGACCACTCTCTCTAAGACCTATGACACACCAGGTAACCTTGACAAAGGAAAGGACACTAATGGTACCGGTAATTTACTGGATCCATCATCATCCTCCATTAGTCTTCCATCGGTTAATCCTCTGTCTAGACCAGTTCAGATTGAGAAACCCACGTTTGACTCTATCTTACGCCCTCCTAAGAGCATTATCTGCAAAGCTACCTTTAATCCTAGTTCACGTGCCGCCCACAACTACAACATTGTTGAATATTTTGCTCAAGCACCATGTGCTATGTCTGCGTTGGAAGTTCTACAGCATTGCCCCAGTCAATGTAGAATTCTCTTGGCCGCTCTTGGCACTATTTATCCTGATTCATCCAATCAGATCATGTTTAACCTTGACAATTATGCGTGTCAACTCTCCCACGAACTTGCTTTCCAAGTTGAGGTTGTTGTTCACAATCAACAAATCCACCGAAATATTCTGGATGAGGGAGCCTTGACTTGTGTCATGTCTTTAGCATGTTGGAAAGGTTTAAAATCACTAGCACTCAACAAATCCCCAATGATGTTATGCACCTTTGATGGGTGAGGTTTTCATCCCCATGGGATTTTACAGTCCCTACCCATCCAATTGGGTGGAAAAACTATTACTTTTGATGTCGAGGTGGTCGATGCTCCCCTCGATTACAACTTGTTACTTGGAAGAAGTTGGTTTTATGCTATGACTGTCATTGCCTCGTTAGTTTTCCGATGTGTCCAATTTCCTCATTAGGGAAAAATTATCACTGTTGATCAGTTGGATTTCTGCACGACCAATGCTCGCATTCCTACTACCAACAATATTCCTTTCTTGGGAGACCACAATATCACATATGAAAGCATTGGTGTTGGCTTACTGAAAGATTCTAGCCTCATGGGTACCTTCCCTACAACACTTCCACCGACTACACATCATATTTCCACCGTCGATATGATTTTGACTGCGGCCTATCAATCTTTGGAATCATCTGACCCTCGGATTGTACCTTGTCCATTGGAATTTGATGCACTAAGTGACACCATGCCACTTAGTCCAGGTGAGTTTTATCGAGCATGTGTTATCCTCCTCGAGCTTGTTAAATTAAAAAGAGGTACTCATCTATCTGGATGGGGGAAAAAATTGAAAGAAGCAAGCCAAGCAGATTTTTGAGAACATTACCAAGTAACTCTTAGAGTCACCCTTGAACACGACACTTTGTCTTTGTGCACATCTTAATCCGTTGAACCTCTACACTGAATCAATCCTCTGAGTTTTTCTTACTCCTTTGGGTCACCCGATGAATGTCACAGTATCCACTGCATTATCGTGTTTTGGTCCATGTCACATTTCTGTTGTTGTGCCTCAGTGTTCAAGGGAAGTATCCGCTTCAAGAGTCAGCCATCACAAATATCATGTCTTAATACCCATGTCAATCCATGTTCATTTGATCTACCAATTACATCTCTATGTCTGTTTCGTGTCGTTGATGGGGGATACATCAAGGCCCTCCTTCGATGAGCCTATTCTTGTCGACTTCAACACATTATCCAGGAATTAGACTTAGAAACCAGTTAGTACTTTGGGACTTGCATGCCTCAATGGTAGGCCTCCTCACGTCCGACAGTGGGTTTACATCATTGACCTCTAATCGGATGATTCCACAGATGTTCGACTTCAACTCATCCATTCACATTCGTTGGAATGTACTAGAGTACCTTGGGAATCATTGACATTAATGGTGATCTCCCTCGTGCTTGTTAATGGTTTACGTCATTGACCAGTAATCAAGTGGTTTCTGCCATGTTCGACATAAGTACATCTATTCATGTGGTTAGATTCATACTACATCAAGATCAGTAAGAAGACCCTGGGTTGAGTGATCACTCTGATATACTTTGCCCAGGTTGCGAAGGAGTTTCTCTTGAACAGGGGCACATATACTGTCACATAGATCCACTTTGTATTGGTCATGGATATGTCTTGTTATCTCGTAGATCCACTATGTATTCTTCATGGCTACGATCATTTCACATCATATGGGTATAGATCCATGTTGTATTCCCAATGGCTATACCTTTGATCAATACAATTATGGATCCACAATGTATTTTATGGCAGCGATATCTTGCAAGTCTTTATCACCCAAGCATAGGTATGCCTGCCTTGAGTTTGAAACATGTCATAATATTTGTTGGATGTTTGTGTGCATCTTCTGTCAGGTTATCTATGTCTATACCCTTGCTTGAAATTCTACAAAGCATTTCAGTTATCAGTTCTCATCTTCTAACTTCATACTTTTGGGGGCAATCTATTACACATCAACATTACTTGCTTCGATAAGTGTCGCATGTGTCACATTTTGCTCACAAGTGTCGCAAGTGTCAAGCAAAGCATACTGCCATGATGCCTATGTCATACTTATAACAACATCAAAAAGACACTTAAAACACCTCAAAAATTTGATTTGGAATAAGAGAAATGAGTCAATAGGCTTATGAACCTCTTGCCATCTGAAAGCACCCAAAAAACTGAGTTTTTGGAGGGGAGCGCTCCCCTATACCTCTCTCAGGAGTGCTAGCGCCCCCCTATAAGCTATCGGGGAGCATTATAACACTCATTTGTCCTTTTTAAGAGTTCTCGTACCCTCAAGAGTGCTAGCGCTCCCCTATACATTACTAGGGAGCGTTATAACGCTCTAAGTGCCCTTTTGAGGGAGCGCTACCTATTCTGGGCAGAAGTTGATTTGTTGAGAAGAATGGGGGAATGATCTTTTCACTCGTAGAAGCCAGTTGTATTTGAATCCTCAATCAAGCCATGATCTTAGGGCAAATCCCTAACTGAAGGAGGAAAATCCTCAACTCACCCCAAAGATATCTCAAGTTGTTGAGCCTCTCCAAGTCTATATAAGCAAGCTTTCTCATGGTGAAAGGGGAGCTGGGTGGAGAATCATACCAAACTTATGATCTCATAAGTGATACACAGTGAAGTGGAGGCATCAGTGAATCTATATTCATTCAGACCATTGAGCTTTTGAGCAAGGGTTAGGCAAGGAGAACTTGACGAAACTGCTACATTCCATCTATGGCTGTAAGTAACGTTTTGTCCTCATTAATGTAATATGCTTGGCCTGTTTCTTTCTAATTTGTGTTTGACATCACATGAATTTGTCTCTAAGTAGATGGGTTTGCTTCGAACTAATCTCGATAGAATAGGAAGTGGTTGTACTTTGTTTGTCTACAAGGCTTATCAAGGAGCTCAAGATTGGAGTTCAACTCAGAGCATGCAGGGACAAACACCAGTAAAAGGTACATATTTCCTCCTTCCTCTTCATGCATTAGTTTTTATATACCTAAAAGGAAGTTAGTGACCATGATAAGAACTTTATGTCTTAGAGTTAAGAGTCTATCTCTTTGAGGAGATCTACCTGTCAACAAGAAGATTTTCCTTCAACACCCTACTCCTCAATCTTCATTCCATAACATCAAAAATACTCTCAAGAGCTAGAAACAATTGCGCTTCCTAATCTAGTGGAGGAATATCAAACAAAGTGATGACCTAATGTCCTTATAACTTCTTGAGGTAGGATACATGGAAGGTGTTGTGAATCTTACTACCCTATAGTATATCCATCTCATATGCTACTTTCCCAACTCTCCTGATCACTTTGTAGGGTCCATAAAAGGGATGATTCAACTTCTCTACACCACTCTTCTTCAACGATGAATGTATGTAAGGATGAAACCTAAGAAATACTATATATCCAACCTCAAAGTTGAATTCTACCCTGTGCCTATCTACATACATCTTCTATTGATTATGAGAAGCCTGCATATTCTCCTTCAAAACTCTCAAGATGTCCTAAATTTTCTGCAACCATTCTTTGGCCATGGGTGCTTTGTTCTCTCCAAATTCCAAATCCAAAAAATATGGAGCGTCATAGCCACACAATTCCATGAATGGGCTCATCCCGATGGAAATTTGATGAGTGGTATTGTATCAATGCTCCCCAATATGCAACCACTTTATCCATGTTCGTAGTTTCCCTGAAACATAGTTCCTTAGGTACCCCTCAATCCATTTGTTTACTATATTGGTCTTCCCATATATTTTAGGGTGATAGCTAGTACTAGGTGTCAACTCTGTCCCAGATAACCTAAACAACTCCTGCCAAAATGCAATGAGAAACATGTTATCTCGGTGTTGGTCGTCGACCAAGTTTTGGAGAAGCTTGGTCGTGTTTGACCATTTTTGGGACTTCAACAGGCTGGGTGAAGACGGAGCACCTAGGCGAAGCGGAGATCACATGATATCACCCCCTTTTTGTGGGATTTTTGGGTTTAGGGATTATGTAACGGGTATGGGATATCAACCCATGGGTTTACCTATGCTTAGGCCCCATTTGTAAATGTATAACTAAGTATCTAGGCATTGTAAAAAGGACGAGATAAGATCATATCTAAGTTGGTTTTGTGAAAGATATGTAAAGGTTGCTAAGTGCGATTATTTGTGAAGGATTTGTGCATACTATGTGTTGAGAACTTGCAAAGCTGAGTGCAAGTGATTGTATGAAGGATTTGTGCTATGTCGAACTCAGGGAAGGAGGATCTGGCGAAGTGTGCACAAATATCTTGTCCTATGCAGAGTGGATTTTGTGGCTCTGTGCATGTAAGAAGATTGAAAGAAGATAATAAAGAAGACGAAGAGTCGGTGGACGTAGCCCCATGCTGGGGGTGAACCACATATATGCTATTGTTATCGGACTAATAGGTAGGTGTGGACACTAACAGATCTCCCTAGATCCACCTGAATCTAGAACAAAACAGGACATGACATGACTCTTTCCCTAAGTTTTGACCATTGAATTAGCTAGTAGGAAGGAACAAGTAACATACCTTTGTATCGCTTCCTAGGGTCTCTGTTTCTCCCACTTCACTCCGGTGCTCTCGTGAGTTCAAGACCAAGACAACACAAACCAACCAAAGTGAATATAGAAAAACATATTCAACTGTCAACCTATGTGTATGATCAAGGAATTACACAATAAAGTGAGAATGACTTTATGGGAAAATCACATGCCACTGTTATCATATTAATCGAAAGTAGAAGATGTTGATACTGAGAGGGGGGTGAATCAGTATCAAGTACAATTTAAAACCTTTTTCAACTTATACTTAAACCATTCAATTATTTCCAATGAGAAATGAACAATAGTATAAGAGTTACACCAATACACCACAATACACCATGCAC
>ML781628.1:596574-613513 GCA_009831015.1 Picea engelmannii | reverse complement strand
TTACAATTCCTCACTAGTTTCCATAAACATGAGTTACAAATCCATTTATCTTCTTAATAATTTTAAACAAGATGCAATGCATAACATCAATTGACACCTATCACATAAAAAATAATTATAATAACAATCCATAAAAAAAATTAGAAAATGCAATTCCACTTTTATATCATATTCTACTATATAGATATATAGATAGGTAAATATAAACTAGCATGTTTGTTACTATGTCAGATACTAAACAATTCCTCTTACATTAAAGCAATGTATACTTAAAATACAACCAATAACTCATATCTTCACATTTCACATTAAACAAATGACAAAGTGTTCAACATACTTTGGTTTATTGGCATATTCTAGTAGCATACTTTGGTGTATGCTTCATAAAAAGACCTATTCATTCACAATTAAATATTCTGGTAGTGGACTTCGGTGCATATCCATGTATGTATGCTTCCCAACAAGGATTGTTTCACTTTTATCCCCTTAACTCGCCTTATAACATTACCTTAAAGAAGAATTGTGACCCCAAGATGAATGCTTAGCTAAAGCCATGTTTATGTCCCTGATTTTACAAGGGTGCTAGAAAATTCTATCATCAATCCATGCACTTTCCTATCAGCATTTTATTATTAATCTTTACACTTTCCTATCTACATCTTCATTTTCCTATTTGAAGGGACTAGATCTAAAATTAACAATGTTATTTGTTTGTATGCCTTTGTATTAATATTTACAGTTTCCTATTTACATGTTCTTTTTATCAATTTTCCTATTTGAAGGGATTTGATACGAAATTAACAATGTTATTTGTTTGTATGCCTTTCTCTAAAATTGATGAATGTACCATAAATTTAGTTCATATGATTTCTAAGATCAATGATCACCAATTCATTTGTAACAACTAAGAAGAGTCTCTTTAGCATGTCCCTTTCTCTATTCCTCACCTTTAGAAATATTGCTAGCATCTCCTCTATCATAAAAACAATATGGTTTTGTTTCCATTAGGAGACATGAGCTTCTTGGAGCCCTCTACAATTGACATAGAGTCTTCTGGTGCACCCTTTTAGCTATACAGGTTTCCCTCCCACAAGATATATATAAGTAATTCATTTTATCCCTTGCCCCATCCCTTTATCATTCATGCATGAAAAGTGTAGTGAACTAGCTCATGCATGCAAAGTGGAGTGAACTAGCACATGCATGCAAGGGAAAATGAGTATGCATGTGAGGGAGATGATGCATGTACACCAACACCCCCCTTAAGCCTAACTTAGGTGAGTATGATGCATGAAAAAATAGTGAACTAGATCATGCATGCAAAGTGGAGTAAACTAGCTCATGCATGCAAAGTGGAGTGAACTAGCACATGCATGAAAGGGAAAATGAGTATGCATGTGAGGAAGATGATGCATGTACACCAACATCCCCCCTTTAGCCTAACTTAGGTGAGTATGATGCATGAAAAAATATTGGGTCTTGGCAATATGAAACCATGTTATGTACCCAAGTACAAAAAAAACTCCCAAAAAGTGAGGAAAGAGGGAAAACCCAGTGGGAAGAAACACACCCCGCCCCCCCAAAAAAGATAGACGAGGTATACTATGCAACCTAATTTGAAGTAAATATCTCCTTCACTCCCAAGCGAGCTTGTCACTCTGTGAAATTTTTCTCAATGAAGGATTTGGTAAATATGTAGTTGTATGCAATGATTTGGTGAGGTGAATGCAATAACACAATACTTTCTTTTGCACAAAGATTTTGGAAATATTTGTTCACATATTCCCTCCCCGTTATTTGTACATAGGATCTTGATCACCTTCCATGAATACTTCTCTGCAAGTACTTTGAATTCTTTGAGATACTTAAACACTTCATATTTTTTCTTGAGAAAATACACCTAGGTGTACCTTGACCAATCATTAATAAAGGTCAACACATACTTGGCCCTACTCATGGAAGGGTGAGAGAATGGTCCCATGATGTCATTGTGAACAAGCTCAAGGGTTGAAGAGACCCTCCATGCCTTCTCCTTCTCAAATTTATCTTCTATATGCTTGCCAAGTATGCAAATGAAAGCAAAAGGCAAGATATATACGAAATATATACATTTAATATTTAATAATTTATTATTCGATTATCATTAGGTTTACAAGCGTGTGTATAAATACACGTAAATGAATATATTCACGTCTTTAAACAATGGAAGTGACCTTACATTAATGGTATAATTAATACATTAACAATATAATTAATAATTAATGGACTTTTTAATATACAATAAGGTATATTACAAGTCATCCCTTCCTAAAAAGCTTCATCCTTGAAGCATGGATTAAGATTAATGCTTGGATCTAAACTCCTTATTTTTGTCTATCTTAACTTCAAAATTTTCTCTTGAAATCATTCTCTCTCCATCTCACTTAGGGACTTGTCTCCGTAATGTTAATACATGCTTATGAAATATTTTATCCTCATAGGAACCAACAACTTAAATAAATTCTCCACTCACTTAAAAATTGCCTCTCCTGAATATGTCAAATAACCACCCATTGCCTTGAACTATTTCTTGTACAAAACCATCAGAAAGTTAATATCACTCTTATAGATTTCCTATGTAGGCATGTGTGGTAGGAAATCATTTCCCACGAAGAAATAAATAAAGACAAAATCATCAACAAGTTGTTCAAAGTCTATCTGAAATGGAGAGTTTGGTATCCTCAAGTCATACTCTAAGTATTCTCGTAAAGTCCAAATGTTGAGAAAATGATATGGTTTTTTGGGAATAGGGTCCTCTTCCCTACCCTTCTCATCAAAATCTCCACATTTTCACTTTGCTTTTCCTTCACACTCAACTCCCGAGTGGCCAATATGGCCACACAAGAAGCATTTGTCTTGTTGGCCAAGTGTGAAGACAACCTCTCTTAGAATTGAAAAGTGCACCTCATGGGTTTCCAAAGCCAACATAATCAAATCGAAATCCAAACCATATAAGCAGTGCCAATTGTTTGGGTCAAACCAAGGAAGATCTCTTTGAAGACGAATATATGACATTGTTTTATGCTCTCCTTCCCTAGGAACATTTGCATCCGAGAGTATTACCTTTATATTTCTCCATCTAGGATCACCGTTTAATATGAGATGTATGTAATGTTGTAGAGAAATAGATAATGTGTCCATAAATTTTGTCCTTGGTGTAATGACATTCAAATTACATGCTTCAAACTTCTCTTTCAGGGTAATTATTTATCCTTTTTCTTTAAATTATCTTCTTAACCTTTGCTCTTTAGTAGCTGCATCAACTGCATCTTTTGTCGCCCAAAAATGTCGAGAGTGTTGTTTATTCATCTTTGCTCTTGGTGAAACACCATCAATTTCCATATATAAAAGCTTCCTAGGGTGCACTATTGCAAATGGATGGTCTATGTAATCAAACATGCATAGAAAGAACTCACCATAAGTTAAGGGTGAAGGGAAATCTTCTAGATGAAAACAAGGATGAATAATTCCATTCATATCGAGATATAAATTATCAAACTCCATGTTATTGGGATTTGGTTTGGTGGTGTCAATGGGTATAGTGACACCATTCATCCGCACTACCTCCTCCTCCACAACATCTACTATCACCATTGAAAACTTATCTGACAACCACCGATATAATTATGGATGTTGTTGTTGGTAACCTCCATATATTGGAAGAACATGGGATTGAGAATATCTCACTGCCTACTAACTCTGATTTCCAACTTGCATCATGTTATCCTAATATAAGTGGGAGTTTATTTTTCCATTTTTTTGTTGAATTCACCTTTTTCCTTGGTAGCCATAGTACCCATCAATAGGGAAAAAAGGATGGAACTGTTGGTGTGAAGAATTTCCATAACTTTGATTGCGATTTTGATTTCCATTATATCTTTCACCACAACTATTGAAAGAAGATATGACATAAATCTGCTCATTATTATGACTCCCATTGTATGTTCCACCATAAGAATTGCTAGCAGAGGTTGTATAACTTGGACCATGATTCTTATTGTCATTATGCCTTTCACCTTTATTGTATGTTCCACCATAAGAATTTCTAGTAGAGGTTGTATAACTCTGATCATGATTTTGAATTCCATTGTATGTTCCACCATAAGAATTTCCATTTCCATTTAAACTTCTTGACCTTCTTGATGTTCTTCCACTTCTATTTTCATTGCTATCATCACCATCATTATCATAATTACTATTATTATTCCACAATATGGAGGAGGGAGTAGGATGATTAGTGAAGTCACGTGTGTTACTAAATTTTTTGTTTATGTTTAGTCATTTTATCCCTTGCTCCATCCCTTTATCATTCAATTTCTCTTTTCACATGGTTCAACCATATCATCCACCCCATTTTGAAATCAAGGTTTAGTTAAGATCCTACAATTACATGACCATCATGATTGGACACACTTAAATACATGTTATCAAATTTAGTTAAGATCCTCTGTGAATGGCATAATTGTTTAAAAAAAAAAACCCAATATTGGTCGCTTTAGCGACTAACCTGTTCGTCGCTAGTATATCCAATTGGTTGCAAACATCAACGTGTTATTCACTAGAGAGACCAACATGTTAGTCACTAGAGCGACCAACATGTTCGTTGCTAGTATTTCCAATTGGTTGCAAACATCAACGTTAGTCGCTAGAGAGACCAACGTGTTAGTCACTAGAGCGACCAACGTGTTAGTTTCTTGTATTGCCAAGAGAGTTGGAAAACTGGGTCACTTGGTCATTCTAGCGACTAATTGATCCTTCTAATATTAGTCATTTGACTGACTAACATTTGTCGCTAGCAAAACTTTTCCCTATTGTGAATAGGCTTCTTTTTCCGGTCGCTAGACTGGCGAAGATCCATGTGTGGCCGCTAGACCAACAAATGAATTCTGATGAAAAAAAATCATCTTGGTCAAAAACGACTCTATGCCGATGAAAATTCATCTCTACTTTGTCGCAAAAATGTTCAAATTTAATAGTGGAAGAATATTAAAAAGAATGTAAAGGAGAAATTAGAAACCCTTGTACAAAAGAAGAAGGGTAAAGGTACTAAAGGACCTTTGGAGAAGAGAGATGAGACCTCTGAGAAAGGCATTGAGAATCCTGTCAAAAGAAAACAAGAATACCTTGTACATAAAGGTAAAGGTACTGAAAGACCTTTGGAGAGAAAAGAGGAAACCCTTGTGAAACACTTTGAGGAGCCTGTGGTAAGAAATGAAGAAACCACTGTGCAGAGAAAGAAGAGTAAAACTAAGGCCACTGAGAAACCTGATGAGGTGGACAAAAAACTTCCCATGCAGGAGGAATAGGAGTCTGAGGAAAATCCTATTAAGACTGAGCATGCCACAGTCCCTCCTGACAGTCAAACCTACAAAAGTCTTATCAAGCAACTTAGAGATGCAAGGAAAGAAATAGCTCGTCTTAAAGCAGAAGACAAGGTCTACTTGGCTCAAATGGAAGAGCTCATGGATGGCTATAATCATACCCTTGACTTGGAAAGGTTTGCAGCGATAAAGGTTCTGCCCCTTTATAAATAGTTGAAGAATCTTTACAGACAGAACAAAGGCTTTCAGTCTAAAAATAGGAAGTTAAAGGCAGAGTTATAACACTTTCAAGATGAGATAGCCCAAAGGAATTTATAGGTGTTGGTTGAAGGTGCCATTGAGGATGATAAACCTGCAACTAAGGAGAGCACAACTACATAGAAGAAGTCGGTCAATGCTAGGAAAATGAAGTCTTATTTTCCAATTAAAGATCCTCTTTCTACCAGAAAGAGTGTGAGGCTAAGTGTTAAAATGAAAAAATAGTTGGTAATGGTAAGCCCCATTTTTTATAATTGTTCCTTTTTGGGAGGGTTAACTGATATGCACATACTAGTTGTGCCATCTATACAGGCATCTAGGCATTTAGCTATATGGAGTTTGAGTTTTTCTAAGTGATAGATTCACCCAGTGGTAAAAGGCATTACCTATGGTACGGTCAAGGCACCTAAGTAAAATGGTTTTGTCATCATGAAAGGACACACACTGTTATGTACATATTCAAGATTGAAAGGCGCTGCATTTTGTCAATGCTACAAAAACCTGTAAGAGATGCAACGTAAGTGACGCTACGTAAAGGTGTTGTGTAATATTCCATAGAGAAAATACTCGGCATGTGAGTGCAACACAATGGCGCTACCCATAGGCACTATGTAATATTTGGCAGGGAGCAGGTTTACACACACTACCTACAAGCGCTACCCAATATTTTAATAGAGGACCAATGTTGGCGCATATATGCAGCACCGTGGAGCTACCTACAGGTTCTACCTTCTCTCCTTGTTTTTTTTTACGATGCGCTACCCAGAGTTACTACGCAAGGAAATTTCCAGCAGACACTGGGAATCTAGGAGGACTAGGTCAATAGCTTTTTGGATAAGTTGATGATGGAGAAAGTTACAGAAGTAGCAACTGGCATTTTGAAGAAAACTACAGGCTCTAAAGGGACACATGGAAAAACAGGAGTTGAGAAACAAAAGAGGATCAAAGCAGTTAGAAGCATGATTGGATTAGTCACCAACATTTCCCTGTTTTATAATATAGGTTGTTATTCTAGTTGTTAGAACAAATAAATTTTTAGATACTTTCAAGGGAAACAGGCCATATCATACCTCCAGTTGTTGCCTCCCTTTCTTATTATATATAGATAGAGCAATTGCTTTAGTGGGTTCGGATGGTTGAGCAAGGCTCCCTTTTACTAGTAATATTTTGATGAAGTGACTATGATCTAGTGATGTACTAGACTTAAGACATTTTGGCTAATAGAAATCATCTTCTCTTTTAGTCTATTTGCTTCTAGTGATAAATGTTCATGCTTTGAATGATTCACATGAATTATTGTGGTGATGTTATGGTGGATGTTTGACCATTATATTATCATATGTTTATTTAGCTTCTTTAGTTTTTGATTTCAAGAAGATCTTGTTATTAGAAACTTTCTTCCTTAGACTTTTGTAGACCAGATGTTTGCAGTAGTCCCTACACTCCTCTTACTCAAGTCTTCCCTCTGTTCATACTTACTCCCAAACTAGTGGTGCATGTTAGCCCTGCTGTCTGAGTTAGAAAATTATCATTTGAGTCCTTTTCCATTTGACCCTTTAAAACACTCTTTCATTGACATATAACTTGATGGGTACTGGGCTTTCCTTCCATGCAATCTGAAGGTGAATCCCACTTACAGACTGTATTTATAGTGGATGATATTGAAATCATCATCGTAGATGTATCAGATACTTCAAAGGACATTTTGTAGTGAAACAAATCCAAACAAGAGGCAATGTATGACAGGATCGAGGTGAAGCTCAAAGGGGTACAAGAGGCTCTTTATTCAAGCCACGCAGTGTCTATTGCGCCATTGTCATCAGGGGGCATAAAAGTAGGATATGATCCTGCCCAAATACGTAGATTAGCAGATGCAACAGAGGCTCACCTTCGTCAAGTATAGGAGGAAAACGAACAGGCCAGAGAGGGCCTAAATCAAGAAAAGGAGGAATCCCTAAAGGAAAGTTGGGTTGCGAAGCAAGAGAAATATGACCTCCAGAAGAAGTTTGTAAAGGATAGAGAGAAGCTCCAGAAAGAAAAAGAACAATTTCTCATGGAGTAGATTGGAGTTAAATAAGAAGTCACTAGAGCACTTTTCTCTGTGTTGGGCCTGGTACATATGGAAGAGGAAATAGCTGAGAGCCAAGTGGGGAAGCTCGTTGAATCCATTCAATAGATCAAAGCCAGAGTAGCAGAACTAGAATTGCAAGCAGTGTCAAGCACTCTACAGGAAGTGTGAGATCAAAGGGAAGAAACTACCCAGAGTGTAGTCTGACGAATCAAGGCATTGGCCTTAGAATGCAAGAAACTCAACAATCGAAGTGCACGGATCTATGAGAACCTTGCAGAGGACCTAGAACTAAGGACATTGGAGTCACAGCTCCAGTAATCAAAGCAACATGCAACGACAATACAAGCACATTTGAAGCTACTATCATCAGTCGAGAAGATGAAAAGGTCACAAGAACAACGCACAGTTCAACAGCAGGTCCATGCCATCCAGAGTAAAGTAATGGAAGTGACCCAGAGACTTCAACTAGTATAGGACGAAGCCTGCACACTTTTTAAGGAGATTGAGGGACAAGGTGCGCAACTGGAACAAGTGGTCACCACAGTGGAACAATGCTTGGAAGGACCTGTCACTGAGAAAATCATTCAGGAGTTCATCGAGCAGGACGCTCTGGCGAAGCAACAAGTCAAGGTGAGTTACCTAGATCAAAGTGACTTGGGATGAGTCAAAGGTGAGTGTTGGGGGGTTGTTGGCCCTCAACCAAGTTTTGGAGAACCTTGGTCGTGTTTGACCATTTTTGGGACTTCGATAGGCTGGTCAAGGATGGAGCGCCCAGGCGAAGCAGATATCGCAGGATCTTGCCCCCTTTTTGCGGGATTTTTGGTTTTAGGGCTTATGTAACGGGTATGGGATGTCAACCCATAGGTTTACCCATGCTTAGGCCCCATTTGTAAATGTATAAATAAGTAGCTAGGCATTGTAAGAAGGAGGAGATAAGATCAGATCTAAGTTGGGTTTGTACAAGATATGTAAAGGTTGCTAAGTGTGATTAGTTGTGAAGGCTCTATGCATACTATGTTTTGAGAACTTGCAGAGCTAAGTGCAAGTGATTGTAAGAAGTCTCTATGCTATGTCGAACTCAGGGAAGGAGGATCTGACGAAGTGCGCACAGATCTCTTGTCCTATGCGGAGTGGGTTTTGTAGCTCTGTGAATGTAAGAATATTGAAAGAAGATAATAAAGAAGATGGAGAGTTGGTGGACAGAGCCCCATGTTGGGGGTGAACCACATATATCATGTGTTGTGATTGCTTTGTGTTATTGATGTGATTTATGCTTAGTGTTGAATATTTATGTATGTTAGATGCATCTGATGTAGTAGCTTAGTGCTTAATAACATGAATGAATGCTAGATATGTTTGATGCTATGTGCTAAATGGTTAGATATGATTAGATCTTGTTGAATACTACATTGCTCAGTAATTAGGGTTTGAATTTGTGATGTGAATAAGGGTCAAAGACTAATGAACGCTAATTGCTAAGTGCTATGTTAAGTATTGTGATCAAAGATCTGTGTCCCAACTAGGTTGTAGACACTTGAGTCCTACGACCCCCCCTGCCTCTACCTCGGGTGAGACTTCATCTGCTTCGCAGGTCTTTTCGAAAGGGTCAATAGTTAGGGTTTTGTTGGTGCATTGTTGAAGCGTTGAACCCTAGGTCTGCCCCTATGCCAACAGTTGATCACTGACTATGTTTCTCGAAAGACCATGGAGTCTAAACACCTCCCTAAAGAGTAGGCCTACTACCTGAGATGTTATGTACTATGTAGGAATGGAAAAAAAGTGCACATATTTAGTCAATATATCCACTACCATGTAGATACATTCCTTTCCCTCACCTTTGGAAATATTTTGATGAGGTCCATGGAAATGTTGTCCCACTTTTGCTTCGGAATTGGAAATGGCTAAAGCAGTCCTACAGGATGTGTGTACTATGAGTTGTTATGTTGGCAAGTCATGCATTCCCTCAAATGAAGAATTAAATCCCCCTTGAAACCCTTCCATGAGAATATCTATGTCACCCGCATGTTGGTCTTCAGATACCCATGGTGCCTTGCCAGTGGTGCGTCATGTACTGCCCACAAAATTGTATCCTTGAGTGTGGACTCAGGGATGAGATAAATCCTTGATCCGGATTATTTTCAAAACAAAATGAAAGAAGATAAATTACAACGAAATACTCATGAAAATTACCAGAAATAGATGTTATCACTGAAATTTCGTCTACAAATGGTTACAGGAATCCAGCATCTTCAAACAGCTATGAGTCCACCCATGGACAAAAATTACCAAAAATTTATTTCCAAAAGGTCCAAAACTATACAACCAGTTATAAAATCAAGATGTGTTATGACTACACAGGGCGCACGTGCACATGCTCCATCAAGAAATGCAGGAAAAGAGCACATGCGCACAATACGCGACTATGGACGCTAAAAGCCATGCACACCTGATAATGACGCATTTATGATGTTGGTCGCCCCCCCACCCACTTCTGGTTCATCTTCCAAGTCGATTTGACATCCAAATCTTGGTTGGATCCGGCTGTGTGGTTGGTCAAAGACCTAAAGGTGCCCTAAACAACCCCTTTCCACACTAAAAGTTGGTTGCACAATACCTCAAAGTGGTGCTATAAAACAAAGCCATGGGTGCACTACATTTTCAAGGAATTCATTTGCAAGGTTATGTTGCTGCTATTCTCTTGGGGAAACCTCTTTTATTATCAAGAGAATACTAGCACCATTCCATTTGGGCAATCCACATCACCTTTTGAGTGGGTTAGCTTGGGATCCTTTCACCATTTCTTTCAAGTTTCCAAGTTGTAAGAAGAGCTCAATATTGGGGGTCCAAGAGCCCTCCCTTGGAGGAATAAGAGACCCAAGGTCCCCTTTCTCTTTGGTGTTTTATTTTCACTAATACAATCCTTTCCATTGGTGACATGAATCTTGTTTGTTTCTTGTTCTTATGTCCTTATGCATAATAGTTTAGTTGTTTTTTCCTTTCCTAGTTTAATTCTTAGCTTAGTCTTTTATGTTTATTCTTCTAACCCTTTCCTTTACTATTGTCTTTCTTACATAACCCAACTAAGTTTGTAAGCACCTCTATTTTTCTCATTTAGGTGACAAAAGAGGTGCAACAGATTGGCGACTCCACTGGGGGGGCCACAACCCCAAAAATTCACTGTATGGCCATCTGTACGGTCCTACCCAAAAATTGACACCTAACTACTGTACAGGAGGATGAGACCACTAACCTAACTCTAGCATCTCTCGGATTGGCTTCCTCTCACTTATAGAATCTCAAAATCTACTCTGCAATCTCCTCTCACAACTATAGCAGCAAGTACAAATGAGGTGGCAATGTGGGCCCCACAGCTATATATAGTCCATTTTTCCAGACTTCTAGACTCAATTCTGGGAGCTCCGAGCATCCATTTTTTTATCCATCTTCAGCCATGGGATCAACACCGCATCATCTACATCAAGACAGTCCCCAGGACATTTTTCATCCTTATCCCCGGGGGAGCCAATTTTCCATACCCTGTTCAGGTATGCATGCTCATGTTCAAAATTATCAAATAAACAGTTATCTATTCGATCATCTTCAGATATTGTTCACGTCGGGTATTTGGTTGTCATGTGTGCAGGTACTTGGTCATTACACACCAGTGTGACCCCTTCAGGTATATAATCAACACTGGCATGTAATCATTCCCTCTGAATCTCAATTGCATCTCCAGTCACACCCTCTAAAATTTTCCTTTAAGGTCCCTATATCCGGCTCTACAGTACCATCACCTCCACTACATTTTGGGTACTGTCACCCGGTAGCACTCTCCCCCACATGAGTTGTCCCATTCATAGCCCCCCTTGGCACTTTAACACTCATGTTTTTTCAACTTTTAGGGATGGGAGTCCCGATAGTCTTACAGCATGTCGTGAATCAACCACATACTCCTTCTCCTCATTTTGCTAGCCTACCCAACGGACTCCCGGGGAACTTCCTCGTGATTTTGTTTTGACTGCACTCCTACAACATCATTTACCATCCATTTCATCCACCGTCAGTTTTCCCATCTTCAGATTTCCCTCCATTCATTTCCCTACTACAGAAACCCACCTATGGGGCCCCAACTCCCCACTTATTTTTTAACCAACTTGTGCCATCCTCGGGCCAAGCCATCTCACATTGGGGCACCCGTTTCTGTGTCTTCATTATTTGTTTTGACAGAAACGGTTAGAGGGATTTTGTATTAATAACAGTGGACATGCCACTGGGTTCGTTACATTGGTAAATATTTGCTTGAAACTGTAAAACTACTGCCTAAAAATCCTAACTTAGTACATAATCATGGAAACAAAACTATTTCAGCGAGCGTGAACGACTTCACGTTATTATATCATTTCTTGCCTGGAAGTTTTTTTTTTTTGACACCATTTTCCATTCAATGCTTTGGTCCATAGCTTGACTTTCCATCGAGCCTAGAGGGTCTTCCTTGTCCGCTATGTTTGCCCAGCGTGAGGTCTAGGGTTCCTGGGTGGGTGACTTGGGAATGGCTTCTGCCTAAGCTTTCCCCTTAGTAGGGGGTTTGATTTCGACTTCAGCTTCTGCTGCTTCCTGGGCCTTGCTTTGGGAGTGTGATTCTGTTGGTGCTCCTTTCCACCAGGTGGGTCTTTGGCTTTTGGGCGACCTTGTTTTCCCGGTTTATTTTCCACATCTACGGGATAAGTGCCCCATTTCAAAGCAGTTCCTCCACCTGAAATTGAGATTCTCATAGTCAAGGATTTGGGTCCTTGAGTAGTCCTTGCCTTGAAGAATTATTTCCGTTGGGAAACCTTTGGAGAATTCCATTTCAACACAGATTCGAGTGAAGGTGGAGCAGGTTGGCTTGGAGTCTGGACTTCTGCAGAGGAACTTGCTGAGGCCATTGCCAATAGATTTAAGAGACTCATCCCCCCAGAAATGTAGGGGAAAGTATGGAAGTCTCACCCAGACTGGAGCTGAAGAGATAGAATCCTTGGAAGGGTCAAAGGCAGGGGTCCATAGCTACATGGACAGGCCTGCTCTGCCCCAGAACCACGGCCCGGAGTTAAACACCTTGTCTCTATCGCTTGTAGATTCGAAAACTACCAAAAAAAACCCTTTTGCACAGGGGAAGGTAATGACTTATCCTTCTAAGAGCAGGTACCATTCAAAAGAGATCCAGGAGAGAAGATCCGACAGATTGGGCCAGTATCCATTAAACCTGCAAACTAGAGCATGCCTGCTATAATGGAAAGCATGAGTTAGGGCTTCCTTCGGCATTTGAATAGAAACTGCCAAAGCTTCTGGAACTGCTGCATGCAGCCCGAATCGACGGCCTTGAAGAGGGGAAACCTCAGGAGCTGTTTCATACAGACCAGAGAGAATACCCTAGCATGAAGACACCTCTTTAAAGGAGGGGGTCGGAGCTAGTGAGTTTGTTGCCAATGGGGAAGCACTTGCAAGAGAGAGCAGCCCAGAAGAGAGAGCCGCAACTAAAGGAGAAATACCAGCAGCCGCCACCGCCGTCGCACCAGGAGGGGCATCTCCTTGCTTTGAAGAGATCATGGGGGCCACCATTTGGAGCTTGTCGAGCCTGTAGGAGATGCTATAGCTGCGCTGGAGGGTGGGAAGGTAGGAGGCCATAGGGCCAGTGGCTTGTGGGAGATCCAGAAGCGTGGTTTCGTGGAGAGATGAAACTTCGACCTAACTCTTTTCTTTGTATCTGTATTATCCCCACTGATTTCTTAATTCTTTTTGTAATTAAGCCATTGTTTCCAGCATTTTACATAGCTTTTTGTCGTCACCTTTGGCGACCTTCTTCCTTTTTGGCAAACACAACCCATGTCGCCCTTGGTTGGGGAATTCCTTATCACCTACCCTTGTTGACATCATCCATAAACTCTGAGTATCCCATAGGCCACCTACCTCTACTCTCTGAGTTTTTTCAATTTGTCCCACCTTTGGCACAACTTATCCCACGTCTCATTGTCCCCCCGACACCCGACCTAGTTGAACAGTTGCAACCACTTATACTTCGCATATATTCCCAACCAAGGGAAGTCTTGAGTCTCCATGCATTTTGACTTCATTCATGTACCTCCTCAGTTCTTGACCTCACCTAGTGGATTTCACAAAACCCTTTGCTTCTTGGAGTCGCGTCTCCCTTTTTGTCGACATCAGCACAGTTTCCAGAAGGGCGACAATATCTTGACTCTCATTACCTGTACAATGAGAATTCCCAAATGACACAGGGAGAACCATCATTGTTGTCTATTGTTGTTGACCCCCATAACATTCGACTTCAAGACTTTATCATGTTTCAGTGGGTCTTACTTTGTGACTATTGCAGTTGTTTTTTATATTTTCTGAAGACTTATGAACTTTGTTGGGCTATCAATGCCCACAGAATTCGTGATACTTCTTACAGGTGTCATTGCCTACTGTTCAGAGTATGTTCCTCATCAGAATTGTCCTCTGCCTTTTTCAAAACCGCCCCCAAGGGCGCTACAATTGTCTACATCAACAAACAATTTTAGTTATTGTACAACACCATTTTTTGAGTTACATGACATGAGCATGGGGCATGCCTACCTCGTTTGTACACAATTTCTTTTCCACACCTTGCGAAAGGTTGGGTCCTACGGTTTCCCTTCTCCCTCCATCGGGTCACTCTTGATACTCTCACTATCTCTCTTTATTACAACAGTACTCTCAGTAGAAGAAACATTGATGAATTTTGGCTATCCGTATACTCCTAACCTCATCCATCAGAGGGAATTTGTTATCACTGAAATTTCTTCCACAAATGGTTACAGGAATCCAACATCTTCAAACAGCTATGAGTCCACCCATGGACAAAAATTACCAAAAAATAATTTCCAAAAGGTCCAAAAATATACAACCAGTTATAAAATCAAGATGAGCTATGACTACACAGGGCGTGTGCGCACATGCACCATCAAGAAACGTAGGAAAAGCGCACATGCACACGATGCGTGAATGTGGATGCTAAAAGTCGTGCACACCTGAGAACGATGCATTTATGATGTTGGTCGACCTCCCACCCACTTCTGGTTCAGCTTCCAAGTTGATTTGACATCCAAATCTCAGCTGGATCCAATTGGGTGGTTGTTCAAATACCTAAAGGTGCCCTAAACAACCCCTTTTCACACTAAAAGTTGGTTGCACAATACCTCAAAGTGGTGCTATAAAACAAGGCCATGGGTGCACTACATTTTCAAGGAATTCATTTGCAAGGTTATGTTGTTGCTATTCTCTTGGAGAAACCTCTTTTCTTATCAAGAGCATAATATCACCATTCCATTTGGGCAATCCACGTCACCTTTTGAGTGGGTTATCTTGGGATTCTTTCACCATTTATTTCAATTTTTCAAGTTGTAAGAAGAGCTCAATCTTGGGGGTCCAAGAGCCCTCCCTTGGAGGAAGAAGGGACCCAAGGTCCCCTTTCTCTTTGGTGTTTTATTTTCACTAATACAATCCTTTCCATTGGTGACATGAGTCTTGTTTGTTTCTTGTTTTTATGTCCTTATGCATAATAGTTTAGTTGTTTTTCCCTTTCCTAGTTTAATTCTTAGCTTAGTCTTTTATGTTTATTCTTCTAACCCTTTCCTTTACTGTTGTCTTGCTTAGCTAAGCCAAATAAGCTTGTAAGCACCTCTGTTTTTCTCATTTAGGTGACAAAAGAGGTGCAACAGTAGAGAAATACAACAACACTTGATTTCTATTAATGAAAGAATTGTAAAGACACTGTAAAAATACAGAGTGCAAGACTCGCTATAATGGTGGAAAATTTATCTCTAAGAAGAGATGTGATAGCTACTCTCATTCACAAGAAGATGATTACAATGAGGCTATGAAGGCCTTTTTATGATAAAATGAATTCAAAAACCCTAGACATCCAAAAACCTAACCCTAGGAGATGAAACACCAAAAGTCATGTGGGCCCTGTTTGGGTAGGTTAGTACATTAACTTCCTAGGGTCATAACTTTTGCATAGAATCTCCATTTTAGGTGCATGATAGCCCGTTGGAAAGGTATTTTTGAGAACTACACATTATGTCTTTAAACTCTGTCTACAGTTTGACTGTGGCATGCCAAAAAAACACTTTTTAGGGCCCTAAAACGGCCCTAGAAGTACAGAAAGATGTGTTGACATGAAAACATATAAAATAAGCCATTTGGATTAGGTGGGAAGCCACCAGTATCCACTTAGAAGATGTGTAGGGATTAAAACAACCCCAGAAGTGTAGGACCCACAATTACAAAGAAGTACAGAAGAATGTGTTGAACTAAAGCTAACAAGAGGAGCCAGTTGGAATAGGTGGGTGGCCACTAATATCCACCTGGATCAATCCTCCCCCCTTAGGGAGAAATGGTATCCATTGCATTGAGTGCCTAAGGAAGAGGGGAAAACATTTTCTGAATCTAAATCTTGGTGAGTTGTGTGCCTTGTTGGAGAAGTTGTGTTGCTTGGTCTGTGGAATACTGTCACAAACTTGTTGTTGGAGGGGTTGAATCTTTTCCACCAACCTGTTGTATCTGGGTTTTAAGAGGCATTGTGTAGGCACCATTGTAGGTGAATAAACAATATATTATTTCTCTTCGACAATATATTTTTGTTGGATAGAAGGTTTTGAGGCTGTAGTGGTTGTAGAGGTCTTATGTGAATCCTTTCAAAATACTATGAAAAGGATGAATTTTGTAGTATGAGAGATTACATTGTGACACTGTTTTGGGGGATCAGTAGTCAGAACTACCTTGGGTATCCTATAGAGATGACCTCCTAGAGTGATAATGACACTACAGGGTCTAGACTCATAGACAACATGGCTTTTCCACATATTTGGTTGGCCCAAAACAACATCACATACATCAAGAGGGGCAACATCACACACTACCTCATCCTTGAAGGGTTGGATTCCCTAAGACATGTGACATTGTTGGCTGATACAAAGATCTCGTCGCTAGTGAAGCCACCCGAAGTTGTATGGCTACAGGTGTGGTGTTGTTGACAACCCCAATTGTTTGAAAAAATTATATGAGATGAGGTTCTTTTGGCTATTGTTATTGTTATCACTGAAATTTCGTCCGCACAGGGCGACAAGAACTCAACATCATCAAACACAGAAAAACAATCATCCATGGCACAAGGATTAACTCCACAGCACATCAAAAGGGCCAAAACTATACAAAGTTGGCTAAAAAGATT
>ML781628.1:580871-596474 GCA_009831015.1 Picea engelmannii | reverse complement strand
TCTTGTTTAATTCTTGTTCATACCTTTACTATTTTCTTTCTAACCTTTTGCATTGCAGCTGTCATGACTAGAAGAGCCCAACTAGGCATGTAAGTGCTCGCTTTTTGCTCACTCATTGACGAAAAGAGCACGAACAGTTATCAACAATGAAATGCAATGGGGTCCCCTTCACCCACATCTGTGAATGGAAGAGGTGCTCCTCCTCTTCAGGATCTAATAGTTTTTCTGGTTGAATTTTTGTGGTCACGATAGTAGTAGTGGGGTCTATGTCAATGATCTATCTATTTTCAATATTTTCTGGGTCATATTTTGAAGTAAGGCTTGGCTCTATTTCTTTGATCTTGGCCACCAATGATTGTTTCGAGCGGCATTC
The DNA here is from genome assembly GCA_009831015.1 of Picea engelmannii. Taxonomy (NCBI): domain Eukaryota; kingdom Viridiplantae; phylum Streptophyta; class Pinopsida; order Pinales; family Pinaceae; genus Picea; species Picea engelmannii. The sequence continues at coordinate 596,101 of ML781628.1, read as the reverse complement.
ATCGATGTTGTGTCAGGGGATTTTTTGGAAGTCACACCACTTCCCAGTGTCATTCTTCATCTTTCCTTTACCATTCTTGTCATGTGTCTTGGGATATTTTTCTAGAGCCTGTTGGTTAGGGTTTTCTTTACCATGCTTTGGTTGTTTCACATTTGCATACCCAAATTCCCATTTGTTCTGGTGCCTAAATTTCTTCTCAATTTTGACACCATATCGATAGGAAGCTCCCAATGATGAGATTTTTAGGAAATCCATTTTGATTCAGATGTACCTATGCAGATCCCCACGGTATTTCAAAACTAGATGTCATTTGGAGTCTTTGACACCCATCTTGTTGTGCAAGGTATGGAAATTATTTGTAAACTCCGATAATGTTTGGCTCTTCTCTTGCCATAGTGTGGTCCATCTCATGTGTTGATATTCATAGTTATCAACATGATAGTATTGTTCTTTGACGGCATCCACAAAAAAATCCCAAGTGGGATTGACCCAATATATCCCAGATTCCTCTGTGGAAATTTTCTCCCAGTAAGTTTCCCACCAATGTTTGACATGGGGAAGAGTCTTGAGGAGTGTGAATGTGATTTTTTTCGAAACCTTTTTGAACAGAGAAATAACCTTCTAATATATTTAACCATTTCTCTAGGGCATTCATATCTATCTGACCTTTAAATATGGGAATATCAAAATTAACTTGTACCTTGAAGGGAGAGGTTCCTAAAAAATGACTGCTTTGATGAATATGTGCATGTTTCTATCGGCAAGCATTGAAGGATATGTGAAAAATTCTCCATCATTTCGTCCCTCTGTCATGTGAGAGCTTGCTCAAGAAACAGATTAATAGAATCTTCTACTCCACCATTTTTCTCTTTTGTCGCCATCAAGGGTTTCTTGGGCATGCGAGAGTGATTGTCCTTAAGAGAGACAAGCTTGAGACTCAACTGGATATACTCGAACACCGTCGGGGACATGCGTTGAAAAATGATCAAGAGTAGCCTACTCTGATACCACTGATCCAGATTATTTTTGGAATGAAATGAAAGCAGAGAAATTACAATGAAATACTCATGAAATTTTCTAGAAACAGAGAAATACAACAATACTTGATTTCTATTAATGAAATAATTGTAAAGAGACTGTAAAAATATAGAGTGCAAGACTCACTAGAATGGTGACAATTTTATCTCTAAGAAGAGATGTTATGGCTAATCTCATTCACAAGAAAATGATTACATTGAGTCTCTGAAGGCCTTTTTGTGATCAACATGAATTCCAAAACCCTAGACACCCAAAATCCTAACCTTAGGAGATGAAACGCCAAAAGTCATGTGGGCCCTGTTTAGGTAAGTTAGTACATTAACTTCCCGGGGTCATAACTTTTGCATACGATCTACGTTTTAGGCACGTGATAGCCCGTTGGAAAGGTATTTTAGAGAAATACACATTATTCCATCAAACTCTAACTCTGTCTATAGTTTGACTGTGGTGCGTAAAAAAAATACTTTTTAGGGCCCAAAAACGACCCGGGAAGTACAAAAAGATGTGTCGACATGAAAGAATATAAAATTTGTCAGTCTGATTAGGTGGGAGGCCACCAATATCCACCTAGAAGATGTGTAGGGATTCAAACATCCCTGGAAGTGTAGAACCCATAATTACAAAGAAGTACAAAAGAACACATTGAACTAAAAACTGACAAGAGGAGCCAGTTGGAATAGGTGGATGGCCACCAATATCCACCTGGATCAATCATGTATTTGTAGTAGGTGATTTCATCCACTACCACGTATCTATCATCCTAATTATTTCCCTCCTCACAAACGAAGGTATTATTGGAGTATTCCATCAAGAGAATGGACTTCTAGTTTGTTGAAATATATGTTATGGAGAAAACTCTCGGTCTCCTGGATAAGGCATCAACAACTATATTCTTCTTTCCCTTTACATAATCAATGTCAAAATCATATTCCTGCACCTTACTCACCCATTTTTGTTTCCTTTCATTTAGTTCATGCTTCTCCAAGAAATATCTCAAGTTTTTTTGTTCAATCCTAACCACAAAGTGTCCTCCTACTAAGTATTGTATAAATTTGGCCAATGCATGCATAATGGACAACATCTCCTTGTCAAAGATCAGATACATCTTTTCAATATCCCTTAGCTTTCTTCTCTCTAAAGCTATCAGGTGTCGGTTCTGCATCAATACTGCTCATATCCCCTCACTAGATGTGTCACACTCTAGGAAAAAAGGATGTGGAAATATGGGAGTGCTAATATTGGGAAAGATCTCATCACACTCTTCATTATATTGAATTCTACCTATGCACCCTTTGACCTTCAGAACAAACCCTTCTTGGTGAGGTATGCTAATGGTGCAACCATTTGTAAAAATCCTTTCACAAAATGCATGTAATACCTGCATATCCCGAAGAATCCTCGCATATATATGACTGACCTAGGGGTGGGCCAGTCTAATATGGTTTGGATATTCTCTTGTGTTGACGGGTCAGAATGTCCAGTTCAATCAAATGAAGGAAATCACCTAGTGGCAAGTCCCAATTAAACCCACTCTCATTTGGGATAACAATTCCGACCAGTTTATGGCCTCGTTACCTTATTAACTACAAACTAATTAAATATGAATATGAGAACCATAGGTTCTCAGATGAATTAAAGGCTAAAAATTCTAACTAACTATTCCTAGAACTAGAATGAAAGACTAAAGGTCTAAGATGTCATTTTAATCTATCATAAGCTAAATCATCTTGATAAGGAGAAATCCGCAAGACGAACACAGTGAGAAATGATATTACTTGCATAGAAGGAATTTGTGTGACAATAAATATAGAATTTGACCAAGAAACTGTTTGAAGCCAATATAAAATTGATTAACAAATTAATTCATTGATTCGTTGTATTTGTGTGGAAAAACAACAACAATTGTAAGAAACAAAATATTAACCAGGAAAGAACTCTGAGATTAACATTCATAAACCACAAAAAATACAAGCATAAACATGAATAGTCATGGTCATACACATATAAGCCATTGTATTCCAAAATTTCTTCAGTCCTTTATTCAAATAATAGTAAAAATACCAGTCTCTTCTCAAAATAACCAAAAGCCCTATTTCTTTTACAACCATCCCATTTGTAGAAATCCTATGGGACTGTGCTAAATTCTTCATGTTTATAATGGTTGGGATACTGAAGCAGTACCCTAGTTTCCCTTTCTCCATTGGGACATGGACACGAGTACAATGATATGATTTACTCTACAAAATCTTAGTTATAAATGCAATTGGTCAGGGGAGCCTTGACGGTTTATCCTTCACGTCCATGAATGCCTTCCAGCTCTTGAGGTCTTCGAGTATGGAATCTACCCGGAGTAATTGTGTTATTTACATATAAGCTTCACTCTTTCACATGGGAATGATTATCTTCATCCTGAGGCTCTACTCAATAGGTTGCACCTCATCTTCTCTCAGGGTGATGATTTTGGAAGGTTGGATCAATATTTTTTCAATAACCTCCACGTCAATTTCACTGATTTCTTCGATAGATCTCTGAGTGAGATTCCTCTTGGTGTCCACATCCTCGATGATAATCTAGGATGATGAATATTTTTCTAAATCCCTCATGGGATCCATTCGTTGTCATACATGTCTCTAGAAGTTAGTGATCTTAGATTCTTCTCTCATCTGAATGCGTCGAAAGTGTTTTTGGAGATGGAATTGTTTGCAGTGAATCTTTCCATTCTAATATTTTGCTACAATATTCCAGATCCTTCTGATATTTTTCATGGGCAGCTCTCACTAGTGAGTCGAACTTGATTTGTTCATACCTAATCACCATAATTTTATCGAGTGCGTTGAACAACCTTGTCTGCGTGCTCTGAAGTTTTTCATTTTTCTCCAACGATTTTTGTTTCACGATATCAAAATTCATTGTTTCATTTCAACATTATTCCATGGTATTTGTCAAGAGTTCATTATCCATTTGTACCCTTTGGATTTTAGCTTGACCCTTTTCATTGAAATACATTAATTCTTTCAACTGTGATTTGAGCTTAGTCACCTCCAGATTTTGTGAGGCTTCAAGTTGTTGCATGTTACTATCATGGGCCTTTTGGACCAATGGAATTGACTCATTGGATTTAACTTGTAAACCTTCCTCCTGTGCTTGCAATCTCTTTTTAATATCATCCACATAGTCTTTTCTCTCCTACTGGATTTCCTTTGTGTGTTCATCAGATGTAGATTATTTGATAGTCTACATGGTCATTTATAGCTCTACAATCCTATCCTTTGCAACATCCAATGCTATAACTAACTCATGGACTGATGCAATGTTTACACCTACAGAAGCACTGAATGTCAAGGCTTCTTACAGAGCGTCTACATGGTCATTTATAGCTCTACAATCCTATCCTTTGCAACATCCAATGCTATAACTAACTCATGTACTGATACAATGTTTACACCTACAGAAGCACTGAATGTCAAGGCTTCTTACAGAGCGTCTACATGGTCATTTATAGCTCTACAATCCTATCCTTTGCAACATGCAATGCTATAACTAACTCATGGACTGATACAATGTTTACACCTACAGAAGCATTGAATGTCAAGGCTTCTTACAGAGCGTTAGACTGCCCAACTTTCCATTTGATGCTCCTCTCGGGTACATCCTGTCCTACTTCTACTGTTTCCATTTTTCTTTTGGGCGTTTGCTTTTCTATGGCTTGGGTCTTGTTGTTGTGGTAATAATCGTCGATTGTGACCACTGCTCCTTCGAAACCAATCCCCTATGAGCGATAAGCTTCCTGGATTTGAATCCAGCGGGGTGCATTCTTATATCGGGGTATTGATTATGTTTTCCTTAGGGTCTAAATCAATGATAGCACCAACACCTTCTAAACGGGTGTCTCRTACTTCTGTGGCGTTGGCCTTATCCATTTTACTCTTTTCTTGGGTTTCTCATGGTGTGGTCGATGGTGGTTTCCCTGTGTTTGTTGTTTATTTTTTCCTTATGTTATATTTCTGCGATGGGGGATCTTTGCTTCTGCTTTTCTCCAACACATATTGTTTCTCTTCGATCTCTTTCTTCTTTTGTTGCTAGCATCTCTCCTCGGCCTCTTCRGATTTTCTTTCCATCTCAAATTCTTTATATTTTTTCCTTTGTTCTTATTCACTTATCCTTTCTTTGTCRTGGTGGAGGAGAGCTCGAAATTGTTCTAGTCTTAGAGTTATATATTTCTCTTMTTTCTTCCTCAATTGTTGTCTAGCTGCATCGGTGGTAACTTTTTCCACTGCTTCCTCAAAACTCGGAGCACCTCAGAAAACCTATTCTATAAATCAAGCCTCATGCATGGTTTGTGGTTCTAGCCTAACATATTTCATGTGTTCATATGCCACATTTCAGGGGTCATGGAATTTGGGTTCCCTAAAGCAAAGGCACAGCTCCTTAAGCATTCTAGCTTCCTTATCGACCTGCTTCTTGTTCAACAAAGAGTATGATCCAATATGAGAATGGAATATAGGCCAATATATTTTGTTCTTTTTTGAAAGGTAGGTGGTGCCCCCCTTCTGTTATTGGGTAAATCGGTAGATGCAGACATGAACTAATCCCCCTAGATCCACCTGGATCTAAAACAAAATGAGACAGAACAAGATGCTTTCCCTAAGTTGTAATCATTGAGTTTACTATCCAAAGAGGAATAGATAACATACCTTATGAATCGCTTCCTTATATCTTTATTCTCCCTGCTTCAGTCCAGTGATCTTGCGGAATCAGATCTACGACAACACAAACCAACCAATGTGAAAGCAATAATAGTAGAATTCAATGACAACCTAAACATGTGATCAAGGAGTCATGTAATAAAATACTAATCATTTTATGGGAAAGAGATGTGCCACCATATTATATTAATGAAAAGTAGAAGATATAACCATATTGCCTTAATGTTGCAAGTTCCCTTTTAGTGGTCCTTTGTTCCAACACACACATACACTTTCTCCAAAATTCACATGAAGATAATCCACAAAAGGTTGATGGACAATTGGAGGCCTCAAGAATCAGTAAGAATAAGATTTTTTACACAGTCTTCAGCCTAGTCTTTCATCAATTCTATGCTTAATCTTACTTCTTCTTGCTTAACCTTTTCCATGAGAAGCCCATGACTATATAGGAGAAGGTGAAGTGGTTAAAAGGATGAGGATGATCCCACCAAATTAGAGAAACCAGTAGGATATCAACCATATGGATGCCACCTCGCATTCTAGAAGATTCCCCTTCTAGAAACTTCTTGAAACCTCTTTCCTCTTTTAGCTTTGGAACGCCGCCGCACCCCACCTATGTAGCAGCCTACGAAAATCTCGTGAGCCAGCCATCGAGCATCCTGTGGAAATGATAGATTTCCGCACTATGTAGTATGGGCAGCTTGCAGACCCTTTCTAAAAGGTAGCCTTATGGAGGAGGAAAGTAGTTTCTTTTCTCAGGCAAAAAGTCACGTTGGGAGCATGAACACATGTATTGATATCATCATTAGAATGGCCAAAATAATGTGTAACACCTTCTCCACATTTTTGTACGCAACCTCCCTAGCCAACAATTTATTGGGAACATAATTGGGTAACAAGTGAGGTGATCTCGTGGCCCCATAAATACGGATGTATGTGTAATATTTCTTCATATACTAATCTCTGATTTCTTTTAGACTCTTGAGAGCCCTAGGAGAGATATTATGTGGGAATAAGCCAAAGATGGCCTTATGTAAGGGGGCCAATAAGTAATTGCATATATCATGGAAAAAATCCTTGCAATTGACCTCCCACAGTTGATAAAAATAGAAATGAATTGGGCCCTTTTTTGGAGTCCAGGCCCAGGTAAATGTTGGGAATGAGTTTGTTTCACATAAAGCATCTGTAAGATAAGAAGAGATGCAGAAACCAGTATTTTTCATGCTCTTGATATCCTGGCTGCATTGAGTGATGTTGAACGAGAGAATGGTTGCCCAATTGAATTCTTGGTCATTTTGGGCTACCCTGTAATCCATGGGAAACCACTCCATCCTGAAATGGGTGTTGGTCTCCTCGTCATAGAGCTTGTAGATCATGGTATTTAGAACCTTTTAGTGGATATTGAGATATTTCATTGGGATATACTTTCACTCTTTTTTACTGGCCACTCTTCATCATAGAACCAATCTTCCACAAGGGACTCGAAGTATTCATGTTTGACTCTGAACTGTTCGAGAAAAGAATCGTTCATAGCTACTGTAGGTTTTGGAGTTTGATAACATGCCACGATATCATCTAGTTTGAGTGAGGTGATCAAAAGGCCCAAATAATTTACTATCAACCCCACATCTCTCTTTAGATATTCAAAGAACCATTTAGTTGTGTCGTTGTATGGAAACAACTCAGGGTGAGCGGCTATAGTATGTATCCCGCTCTTCCAGATATTCTTGTATGTATCAATGTTTGGATCATCGGATGGGAACCTTTCATTCTCGAACATGTACATGATCTCGTTGTAGCTGAGGTAGTTCTCCATTCTATCAAGGATGTTGGTGTCAGAAACGTTATATGAATATAGAATCAAAGATGGAACCTATGGTCCAAAAGTCTAAATTTTTCCCTTTTCGGTGATCATCCTGAACATCTCATCACCTACACAAACAAACAAAACTACAGTTAACAGAGTCACTTTAGGGTTGAAATAATAACAATAGAAAGAATTAGTATCCTACTTGCTTAGAGGTTGGGAACGAAATTCAATCAAGAAGAGATAACAGAGAATTGCAGATATTGATTTCATTTTTTCTTTACGAGCAAGAAATAAAGAACATGAGTCTTGGTGTTTTGAAAACATTTCGTCAATTCCCTCCAAACCATAACATAATCAATGAAATGTGTGATACAACTTGGACTTGGTCAGGGGAGTACGCCAAGAGTAAATGCATTCATGGGTGATTGGTGGTTCTAATCATTAGGGCATGAAAGAATTTGAAAAATTGAGGGAAGTCATGAAGTTGTCGTCGTCGGCAATTGATGGGAATGAGATGTGTGGATATAGGTGAGAATCACCTTATGATGATGAAAAATAGCTAATTAACTGATTAAGCATGATTACAGGGTATAATTTTGACCTAAAACTCCTTTTAACGTTCAATTAGATAATCGTTGGGCATTAATCCTTTCTTCATTAATGTTGACAAGATGTTGAGCTAGCCATGGTGGACCCATTACTTAGAAAGGTATGAGATCTATGATGGAGGATTGATTGACGATGATTGAGTTTAAATGATTCGCAGGATGAGAAACGTGATAGCTGGATAATAGAGAGCAATGTCATCGTCGACAGGGAGTGTAGGCATAGGAGAGTGTCCAAAGAAAAATCTGATGACGAAAAACATTTTCCAAAGAAAATTAATCATTGTTACCTTGCCACGTGTAAGGAAAATAAATCTTATTCATTGGTTGATATGAATGTCCCGCGAGGAAGGTAATTACCAAGGTGTACTTTATAGAAAGGGCCACACAATTAGTTAGGTGGTGAATAGGAGAGAGAAGGGCTTGTTGTCATCATAAAAATGGATGGGAGCATGAGGATGAAAGTGTGATACTAACTTCTGACGATGATGTTATAAAGCGTTGTGGGTGATGAAATATGAAGGTGTGCATGTGTGCATATTTGATAAGGGCCCGATGATGAAAGGTAAGAAGAGAATAATGTGAGAAGTAGGTGGGGGAGTGTTGGCACGGGGGTATACCCAGGATTTAGCTCCAAGAGCACACCAACAAGCCCTAAGTACTGGCCCTTTCAGCTACACCTATGAAGCAGATGCAATATCACTTGAAGTAGCTATGGGGGGGTTGCAGGACAGAGATGCCTACAACCAAGGGAAATATCAAGTGGATCCAGTACCATAACAATACAACATTCATATGTCACTTATCAACTTAGATCTACTCTACCCATCTATTTAATAGATCTAACATGGTAATGCAATCACAATATATGAAATGGAAAAAATAGAAGACCAATCACACATAATACAAGATATACGTGGTTCACCCTCTCTCTAGGTCTACATCCATAGAACTATGCTTTATAATATATTAAGATGAAGCATACAGTTCTTGTCTTCACTCTTAGCTAGCAGATCTTATCTCTTCTCCTCTCTTTCTCTCCCCTCCCTGCGCACCTAGCTGCAGGGTTGACCTTCGCACCCAGTTGAATATCTTACAATACCAGAAGGCTCTCCCACTTAGCATTTCTCTCTCCCACAACAATAATCTCTCATAACATACCAAAAACTAGATCAATACTAGTAACAATGAAAATAAAAACAACCCAACCCAGGTCCTATTGACCTTTATTTATACATTACAATAGCTCACTGATATCCTTAGGCCAAAACCTAGGTGTCAAAACCTTAGGTGTCTAAAACCCTAGGTCAACTTGACCCGCATTTTCAGGGCTTTGCCAACCTGTCTTTCCTTCCTTCTCACGTGGTGCTCCAAATCATCCGATGATGGCTTCTTTTGCTTGTTGAGTTGTCCTCGATCTACCTTTCTTGTTGATTTTTCATCCTCGACCTCCTCATTCAACGACTTGCTTCCTCAGACTGTGCCCTGTATTTTCTTCTCTTTTTCTCACTTCGACCCAATAACAGTCACTGTGCCTTCTGCAAAGTTTTCATTTTTCCTTTTATTCCTTGTTATTCACTTACTTCCATACCTAAGGGCCAACAGGCCCCCAACACTCACCTGTGACTTGTCCCAAGGCACTTCAGATCGGATTCTTTTGTTTTAATTTGACTTCAGACTGCACAGCGCAACCTTTGCTTTATGTTTCATGCCTCCTTTCCTTCCTTATGTAGACTTTATTTTCTGTGTCTGGTACCCAGTTTCAACTGCACTTGGTACCTAGAACCTTTTCCTTCATGATTATACTGAGAGTTGTGAGGCATCTAGTTGTCATAATACAACTTCAACTGACTCCCAATAACTAATCCTTCCTTACATTCTCCCTTCAAGGGATTCAACTATGCATCTCCTCCTTCCGTAACATAAGCGACCTCATATGGCCTGAGCCAATGCGTTCTGAACTTCCCAGGATGCTTGATGAACTTATTGTCATATACTAGTACTATATCACCTTGTTCGAATGCCTTCTTCTTGATGTGCATGCCATGATAGGCCTTCTCTATTTCCTTTTGTACTTGTTGATGGAATCCTACAATAAATCTATCTTCTTCTAGTTCGACCAATTGTGAAAGCATCTCTTGAACAACATGAGTGTCATCCATATCTGTAAAGGCAGGAAATCTTAGGCTTGGTACCAAATATTCCATGGGCACAATGACTTTGAGGCCATACACCAACTTGAAAGGAGTCTGCATTGTTAGTTTCTTACAGGTGGTTCTATAGGCCCAAAGTACTGTTGGTACTCTTAAATCCCAATCACCCCTATTCACACTACAAATCTTCATCAGTGTTGTTTCCAAGATCTTGTTGAATGCTTCAACCATCCCATTTTCTTGAGGATGGTAAGGTGTGATCTTCTAATGGTGGACTGCAAATTCCTCAGTCAGGGCTTCAACAGTTTTATTTATGAAATGTGTGCCTTTATCACTCATAAGGATCTTTGGGCATCCAAACCTACTTATGATGTCATCAAATATGAAGTGTGTAGTTGTAGTTGTACTACAATCTGTTATCACACTAAATTGCCTTGGGTATTTTTAGTTTGTTTGCAATCCTTTTTCAAGCCTTAGATTTTAATTTTTTCTTTTAAGGTCTGAATCCCTTTAAAATTTATGATCGGTAGGACCCCTTGGATGATTACAGTTTTTTATTCTTAGCTCTAATTTGATCCTCAAATTGATTTTTATCCTTAAACCATTTCTAGCTCATGTTTTATTTCAGTCCCCTTCATGATTTGTCCCTAGGTCGATCCCTCCCATGACTAGATTGATGTGACACTCCTCTCTCCTCACTCATGACCTCATAGGAATACCTCAACATCCTCGCTTACCTTTCTAATCACATTTTGAAGTGGATGCACTGCCTACTCATCATGCAGTTCCATAGCTCCTATCACGTTCATAAAACTTCCACCCCAAGCCATGATTTCCATGACTGATGTCATTTCCCTTGTTTTCAGTGCCATAATTAGGTTAAATATGCCTTCAAAGATCTTTGATTTATAATCTTTGGTAACAGTTTCTAATTTGAAAGACTCAACAGTGTTGCGCTGCGTAAATTCATAAGTTTTGATTAGGTGACCGTATGTCAACCAAATTCGATGCTGAGAAATATTCCAGGGCTGAAGTTCTCTCAAATTTCATCCTAAGATTGCGTTGAAGATCTCAACATGTGTCTACTCCACAGGTATCACATGTTGCCTCCTCTGCATATTAATTTTTTACAAGAAGTTTATGCTCGGGTTTTGGTTTTCTAAGTTTGCACAGCAATAAAGGATCCATCTTTGTATGATAGCTTCACCTCCTCTCTTTTTCAGACCTGTAAACCTCATGGCTTGTATATGAGTTGGATTGTTGTTGCATGCCTTAGCCATTGAATTTGCAAGATCTTGACTAGTCTATCCTCTGCGTATGCATTGCACTACCCAGAGGCGTTGCTTAACCTCTTGTTGCTTCCCCTACCTCCTTTCATCTTGAAATCAAATGTTTTACTTAGTTGCATAGGGTTAGCCTTGTATATTTGAAACCCCATTCAAAGCCTTCATGATCATTACCATCCCTTAAGCCTTTCAAGATCCCTCATTCTGAGTCATGGAGACCCCTAAATTGAAGAAGGAACACAAAGGAGGAAAGATAGTTAGGACAGAACCAGTGGACATGCATCTTTTTTATACAGAGCCCATGGCAAGAGAGACCTTTTAGAGAGTAGGATGCCTCTCTTTCCATCAGAATATGCAGAGAGGCCACCCAAAGGTAGCAAAAGAGTTTGCATTACATTTTGATGGCAGGAAAACCAAGGTTGGGGATTTGGAATTTGAGGTAACTCAAGCGTCTATCTCAACTGCAACAGGGATCCCCATTATAGGTGAAAAGTGGTTCAAGGCCATGGTTTTGAGTTCATCATTTTCTAAGGATCTCTTTAAATCTGAATATCAAACCAATGAATTGTCTAAGAGTATGCTAAGAAGTCAATTGGTTGAATAGTTTGATAGATTATTGAAGATCATATAGAGATATTTTACTTTTGAAGGGATATTTAACACATTGTACCATTACCACATAAGGTTGTTTCTGCATTTTATTGGTAAGGTTGAGATGAATATTCCCTATTACATGCTAATAAGCATAGCTAAAATGTCAAATAAGGTTCAAGACAAATCTAAGGATGTGGATTCTATCCTTTTCCACTCTGGATTAATCAGAATGCTAGTCTCTGAGGAATTGGGTAAGAAAAATATTTCATGGGAACATTTTTTGGTTACCTCTCATTTCAAGTTGGATCTAGCACCAACTCCTCAATCACAAAAGGAAAGTACTTTGTCACCCACCAGTACTTCTAAAGAACGGACCAGTAGGAAGAGAAATGGAAGAACCCCTATTCAAGTTCCAGAGATCAGCAAGCAGGTCATAGAGGCTGAGGAGGAAGTTTTTCCTTCTCCACACAAATATTTTTCACCACCTCCTCCATCGGGGTTAGAAGAGGTGCTTTCTTCTACCAAATATGAATCCAATAAAGGGAAGAATTTCATCTTTCCCTCTTCTCCTCCAACAGTTGAAATCAAAGTTAAAAGACCTTTCACAAGGTCATCAATTCCTAAGGAGGTTTTCAAGGAGAAGTCCTTACCCAAGCCCCCTATTCAAAAGAAGAAGGGTAAGAGAATTGAAAATATTGTGGAAGAAAAATCAGAAACTCTTATTTAAAGGAAGAAGGGTAAAGGTAGTTCTCAGCCTACTGAAGGGAAACAAGAAACCCCTATACATAATGGTAAGGATAAAGGTACTAAAAGACCTTTGGAGAGTAAATATGAAACCTCTAAGAAAGTCATTGAGAAACCTATTGAAATAAAAGATGAAACCCCTGTGCTGAGAAAGAAGAATAAAAGTAAAGTCATCAAGGAACCTGATGAGGTAGACAAGCCACTTCCCATGCAGGAGGAAGAGGAGTCTGAGAAAAATCCTAGTGAGACTGTACATGCCATTGTTCCTACTGACAGTCAGACCTACAAAAGACTTATCAAGCAACTTAGAGATGCAAGAAAATAAATAGCTCGTCTTAAAGAAGAAGATAAGGTCAACTTGGCTCAGATGAAAGATCCCATGGATGGTTATAGTCACGCCCTTGACTTGGAAAGATTTGCAGCAAGGAGGTCCCAACCTCTTCATAGACAACTAAGGAATCTCTACAGCCATAACAGAGGCTTCCAATCTCAGAACAGGAAGTTAAAGGAAGAGTTGAAGCATTTTCAAGATGAGGTAGCTCAAAGAAATCTGCAGGTGTTGGTTGAAGTTTCCATTGAATATGAAAAACTAGCAGCTAAGGAGAGCACAACTACACCAAAGAAGCCTATCAATGCTAAGAAGAAGAAGTTTGTTGTGTCAATTGAAGATCCTCTTTCAATTAGAAAGAGTATGAGGTTAAGTGTCAAAATGACAAAATAGTTGGTAAGGGTAAGTCCCATTTTTGAGGATGCATCTTTTTGGGAGGGTTAACCAATATAAAAATATTATCTCTGCCGTCTATACAGGATTCTAAGTGCTTAACTATTTGGGTTTTGGGTTTTTGCTAAGTGCTAGTTTCCTCATTGGTAGAAGGCACTACCTATCGTGCAGTCAAGGCTCTTGATTAAAACGGTTTTGTCATCATGAAAAAACATAAATTACTCTGCACATGTTCAAGGATTGAAAGCGTTGCATTTTTGGAATGCTACCCAAACCTACACACAGACGCAACGTAAGAGGTGCTACCCAATGGAACTACCTAATATTTCACAGAGGCCAAATAATTGTCACACAGACGCAACGTAGAGGCGCTACCGAATATTTTACAGAGGGTAAAGGTTGGCACAGAGGTGCAACACATAGGTGCTACCTAATATTGTACATAGAGTAGAGTATGTACACATATGCATCATAGTGACACTACCTACAGGCGCTACCTTTTCTCCTTGTAGTGCGCTACCCAGTTTTGCTACCCAAGGAAGCTTCCTATAAAGACCAGGGATCTAGGAGGACCAAGCTAACAACTTTTGGATAAATTGATGATGAAGAAGGATGGAGAAGCAACAACTAGCATTATGAAGACAACCACATGCCCTGAAGGACACATGGAAAACAAGGAGATGTGTAGAAAAAGGGAATCAATTCAGTTTGAATTTCAGTTGGATTAGTCACCAACATTTTCCTATTTTATAACATAGATGGTTAGATAAGTTGTTAGAGAAAATAAATGTTTAGAGTTTTTCAAGGGAAGGAGGGCAACTCGTACCTCCATCTATTGCCTCCTGTTACACATTATTTTCGTCATCCATATGATTGTTAATGATGTAAACCTATCTGTTGCCTTCAGAGGGGTCAATGGCCTGAGTTCCTAAAGAGAGAAGGGAGAAGAACTTTTCCCGAGGAAAGAAGTTGCATTTTCCTATGTAAAAACCTTATAAAAAAGGAAGTTTGTAGGTTGCTATATAGGCAGGGTGTGAGAATGACCCATTCTCGCAGGTTGCACTATAGCCAGGGTGCGAGGTGTACGCAGGTTGCTCTATAGCAACCTTCGTTCCCTTCCAATTGGCGACTCCACTGGGGAAGTTGAGGATTTGCCTCCTAGTTAGTCTAGTTTCCCCTACTTTGATTGTTTGTTTTCTGGTCTCTGAGTATGTGGGAGATCCATCAAGACTCTCTGGATTTGAAAGTTCACTCAAAATTTTTGTCCTTTTTCCAAATTTTGTGTTTACAGACATTCTTGCATTGTACCCTTTAGTGGCCTGCGAGAATCATCTAAGTTTTCACCCTACTGTGTCATCCAGTGCGAGATGTTCGCACCCTACCTATGTCTAGCCTACGAACTCCACTAATGTTCGCACTACACCCTATATCTAGGCTGCGAACCCATTTGAAATTTTTGTTTGGAATTAGGATTTCCTATCTTTTGATGCCCAGTTTTGCTTTGATCAGCTGGATTGAACTTTTGGAGCCTATATTGATCTGTTTGCAGTCTGGTTGACATCCTTTGAGTTGC
>ML781628.1:528265-564627 GCA_009831015.1 Picea engelmannii | reverse complement strand
ATTTCTCTTTGGTTTCCATACGAGACCTTAGAGCGGCCAACGGAGTCGTTAAACTCGTCAGGGTGGTCCATTCCAAACGGCTTGGGTTATTAGACAACCCCGGACCGGTTCCACTCTCCCAGTTGATGGACGGTCAATTTCGCCCGTCAACAGGTACTTACCAGAAATGGTGGGGGAAAATTGGGAAAGAATTGTGTCTAAACCTGTATTTTTTGGAAGAGTCACTTTTGAACATGAAACCCTTTCACTCGCCTTGTGTCTAGGTTGGAAAATCTACTTGTCTCTTGATCATACTCCTATAAGATTACAAATTGGTCTGTGATCCCTGTTGTTGAGTCAGTGTTTCCAAGACAGTTGTCGTGTCATCAATATGTTCAAAGAGAAGTTTAACCCGGAAATCCTTCTATTGCATCGGCCATTTCTGCAGTCCTTAAGCCTTCTATTACGTCGGCCATCCCTGAGTCAGTCCTGAATCACTTGTTACTCTGATCTACATCAAATCTTGTTACTTGTTTCGTGTCATTGATGTGGGATACATTAAGTCCCTCCTATGACGAGTCTTTTCCTGTCGACTTCAACTCATTATCTAGGAATTAGACTTAGAAACCAATTGGTACCTTGGAACTTGCATGCCTCAATGGCAAGTTTCCTCGCTTTCGACAGTGGGTTTTCATTATTGACCCCTAATCGGGAGATTCCACTGAGTGTTTGACTTCAGCTCATTTATTCACATTCGCTGGATTGTACCAGTGTACCTTGGGATTCATTGACATTAATGGTGATTTCCCTCGCACTTGTTAACGGTATACACTAATGACCGGTAATCAAGTGGTTTCTACCATGTTTGACTTCGACACATGTATTCACATGGTTAGATTCATAATATAGAGTGGTGGAGATGAAGACCCTGGATATTTTCTGACAGATCCAGGTTGCGTTGGAGTATATTCAGTGTACAGTTGCATAGATCCACATTGTATGTCTGGTGGCTATATTCAAATTTGAGTCTTTGACACATAGATCCACAGTGTATTTTTGGTGGCTATGTTCAAATTTGAGTCATATTGACATGGATCCACAGTGTATGTTTGGTGGCCATGACTTGTCTTACTTGACATGGATCTTCGCATGTCGACATTTATGATTTGAGTCATTTGTATTCTAAGTATGGGAATGCCTACCTCAGTGATGATATATTATTGTACTGTATTTCATTGTTTGTTGGCAGGTTTCTGACCGACTATTCCTTGTTCCCTACACACACTCGACAAAGTATTTCAGCTATCACTCTGTTCTAACTTCATACTTTGGGGGGCTCTCTGTTACACATTATTTTCTTCATCCCTATGATCGTTAATGATGTAAACCTATATGTTTCCTTAAGAGGGGTCAGTGGCCTGAGTTCCTAAAGAGAGAAGGGAGAAGAACTTTTCCTAAGGAAAGAAGTTGCATTTTCCTATGTAAAAACCTTATAAAAAAGGAAGTTCCCAGGTTGCACTATAGACAGGGTGCGAGGTGTTCGCAGGTTTCTCTATAGCTAGGGTGCGAGAATGCCTGCACATGGGAAAAATGAGCGTTTTCTCAAATATTCTAGAAGGAGAAACTTATATGGTAAGGTGGCATCCGAATGGTTTGGATCTTACTCACTTTCATGATTTATTGGGATCATCCTAACCTCCTCACCTTATCCTCTTCAACTTATAAAAGGAGAGGAGTTCTCATGGAGAAATTTAGCTTGGGTTAGCTTTGTTGGTTCATGAGCTTGTTCTTGATTGGCTTGGAATTATCAGCTTGGTTAGAGTGGCTTTGAGATTTGTCAAGATAGATTGTGAGTAGCCATCAGATCTATGGTTTCAGAATCCTTGGAGCAAGAAGTGTGTGGGGAGTGAAGGACAGTTGGAAGGGACCTTATGACATCAAGGCCATGGTTGTAATCTCTCTTTCACATTTAATATAATACAGTAATATGATTCTTTCTCGTAAAGCTATTTTCACTTTATTGTATAACTCCTTGATCATATACATAGATTGATTGTTTAATAGATTTTGTTTTCTTCACTCCACTTGGTTTGTGTTGTCTTGGTCTTTACTGCATGAGAGCATTGGAGCGAAGCGGGAGAAACAAAGACCAAAGGAAGTGATAATAAGGTATGTTCCTTGTTCTTGCCTCTTATTTAATTCAATGGTTAGAATCTAGGGAAAGAGTCATATTATGTCTTGCTTTGTTCTAGATCCAGGTGGATCTAGGGAGATTGGTTTGTGTTCGCACTTACGGATTTATCCAATAACACCTCCCTTTTGTTATAAATAGATAGATCATTTTATTTGGTAGGTTCGGATGGTTGATCAAGGCTCCCTTATACTGTAATATTTTGATGAAGTAACTGTGATCTAGTGATGTACTAGACTTAAGGCTTTTTGACAAATAGAAATCAGCTTCTCTTTTAGTCTATTTGCTTCTGATGTTAAATGTTCATGCTTTGAATGATTCACATGAATGATTGTGGTGATGTTATGATGGATGTTTGATCATTATGTTATCGTGATGTTTTTTTAGCTTCCTTAGTTTCTTAGTTCAAAAATATATTGTGTTAAGAAGCTTTCCTCCTTAGGATCTTGTTGACCTGATGTTTACAAAAACCCCTACACTTCTCTCAATCAAGTCTTCCCTCTATTCATACTTATTCCCAAACTCCTAATTGAAATTATCCAAGACCTTAATTGTTGGTGTATGTTAGCCCTGTTATCTAAGTTAGAACATCATCAATTGAGTCCTTTTCCATTTGATCCTTTAAACACCCTTACATTCACTTATAACTTGATGGGTACTGGGATTTGTTTCAGGATAAATCCGTGAGTGCGGACACAAACCGATCTCCCTAGATCCACCTGGATATAGAACAAAACAGGACAGAATAATACACTTTCCCTAGATCTAGACTATTGAATGAACTAAGAGGCAAGGGTCATGCACATACCTTATGAATGCTTCCTTGGGTCTCTGTTGTTCCAAGCTTCACTCCAATGCTCTTGCCCCATTCAAATCACAACAGTACAAACCAATCGAAGTGAAGGCAGATCAATATATTCAATAGCTAATCTATACACATGATCAAGGAGTTATGTAATAAAGTGACATCATCTTTATGGGAAAGGGACATATTACTGTATTAAATTGATAGAAAGTGAAACTTACAACCTGAGCCTTGATGTTGTAGATATCCTTTCGATGGCTTCTATCTCTGACACACACACTTTCTCATGCATGAAGAAAATCAACCACTTTTGATGACCTTGTTGGTGTCTCTAGTTGTTGTAGCATCAGTCCTTCATACAATCTAGCACTAATTCTCCAATAAATATCTTACTAGCTTGTTTCTTAACCCTTTCCATGAGCATTCCTCTCAATTTATAAGAGAGAATGGATTAGTTACTTGGATAGGAAATGATCCCAAGATATCAGGAAAGCCAGTGCTTAGATAACCATTCGAATGTCAACTCACCCTTCTGGAAGATTCCCTTCTAGAAGGCTCGAGAACTTCATCTTTTTCTTCCTTTAGAAGATGTTCGCACCCTGATAAATAGGTACAGTGCGAACCCCTCGCACCCCAGCTTAATGCAGCCTGCGAGAATTAGGCATTCTCACAGGAAAATATATAAGTAGCCTGTGAACCTCCTTTAAAAGTATGATTTTTGGAAGCAGACAAAGGTAACTTTTCTCAGGAAAGTGTTAGTGAAGAGCTTGATTTTCCATCATCATAACATCATCACGATGACCAAAATTGTGGATAACAGAATGCCCCCCAAAGTCTGAGAGTGGAACCAGTGACAGTCGATAGACTTTGTAAGCTACATGTGTGTGTCAAGAACCAAGAGCACATCTAATCAGAGACCTGCAAACATCCAAGCATCAACAGAATATCATATATATCAATTTCTGAGGTAGGCATTCCCATACTCAGATCACAGACTGATGACATCATAAACCAAGGTCATGGCCACCAATCATACACTTTGGATCCATGTCATCACAATATAGCATAGCCACCTGAATACACCGTGGATCTATGCGACAAAGTTTTAAAGCAAGACGACATAGCCACGAAACATACACAGTGGATCTATGTGTCGCAAATTATACATACGCCATCGCAACCTGGATCAGAAAGACAATATCCAGGGTCTTCAACCTCTTCGCCCAAAGTACGAATCTAACCATGTGATTACAGGAGTCGAATTCGAACATGGTAGAAACCACTTGATTACCGGTCATTAATGTAACCGTTAACAAGTGCGAGGGAAATCACCATTGATGTCAATGACTCCCAAGGTACTATAGTACAATCCATCGACTGTGAATAAATGATTTGATGTCGAACACCCGACGGAATCTTTCGATCAGGGGTCAATGACGTAAACCCACTGTCGAAAGCGAGGAAACTTGCCATTGAGGCATGCAAGCTCCAAGGTACCGAATAATTTCTAAGTCTTGATTTCGGATAATGTGCTTAATTCGACGGAACAAAACTCGTCACAGGAGGGCCTTGATGTATCCCTCATCAATGACACAAAATGAGTAACTGAGTTTGAAAGTGAAACAGAGTATGTGGCAATTGGACTTTGGACACAGGGAATGCCGACACGACCAATGATTTGGTAGCACTGACTCAAAGACGATACATGGAAAAACCTTATTGCAAATCAAATGAGAGATAAATGGATTTCCCAAACCAGTTTCAAATGATGAATAGGGGGGTGTCATGTTCAAGAGCGACGCTTACTGTTAGTCAATACAAAGATGAAACATATCCCTTTCCCAAATTTTCCCCCACCATTTCTGGCAAGTACCTCTTTATGTTTACACAAGCTTGAAGAGGATCACATATGCTTGTTGATATAAGCTCATCCTTCGGACGAGTCCCTTGGAGTATTTTTAATGAACCCTAGGAAGGAGTGGTTCGGTCCCATCATGGGTCTGTAAATGTTTGTTTAACGAGTCTAGAGATAGTAAACTCGAAGGTTTTTCAAGATTATAGAGTTTGGAAAAACACTTAAAAGAGAACTCTCTCAGTTCCTTTTTCGTACAATAGTCCAACGAGACTGAAAAAGGGTTAAACTATCGCTCGAAAGACGCATACTTCAAATACTTTAGCGAGCATGAAGATAGCAAGGTTGCTCGGCAATCTTTTCATGTTTAGAGAGTCTGAAAAGAGCTTAAAGAGAACTCCAGGGGGGTTCTTTTTTCGTATAACCACAGCGAGCCCGAAAAAGTGATAAAACAACGCTCGGTCACGTTTTTATTTTTTTCACAAGCGCAAGAACGGACAAAAGGTTCTCGAGGTTTTATGTCAAAACCATAACAAACAATCAAAATCACACCACACCAAATAAAAAATTTGTCCATAATTATCCATGTTTTGCACCTGCCAATCATTTCACTCATTTCCACATTAGTGATTAGGGTTAAATAATGAATAAACATAAAAAACCCACATTTGATATAGTAAAAAGTAATTAAAATGAGTCAATAAAAAAATTTACCATATCATTTTCACACTTTTACCATTGAGTTCAAAAACCCTCATTTTACCCTCTACATTCGGCGTCGATTTTTGGGAGCTACGGGAGACCATTCGATGAACCGTCAGCAGCATCTTGGTAAGTTCTTCATTCCTGATCTTTTCATGGTTCAAAATTATGATTTCATTGGATAAAAGTTTCATTTTAAGTTAGTTTTTTGAACCCTTTTTGTGTGGAGGCATTCTCGCAGGTGGCCCATACGGGACCTGCGAGAATGACTCATTCTCGCAGGTGGGCCTTAAGCCACTTGTGAGAAGTTCGCACTGTGTATAGTGGGTCACCTGCGAACAACGCAAAATTTAAAAATTTATGCAACGTTTAGCCAATAGAAAATATTTACTTCATGTATAAGATCATTAACCATGTTTGTATGTTTCTTATGCAGGTAAATAGCCATCACCATGGTGCTAGAGTGGCGGGAACGAGAGCACGAGGAGGATAACGCCAATGTTGAAAACCATCCTCCCACCATAGCTGCACTAAGATTTTGTGGTCTCTTAAAATACTTTTGTATCCCAGGCATGAGAGCCCAAGTTCGTTTACTGGAGTACCTAGTCCGAATGTGGGATCCGGACCAACAAGTTTTCATCGTAGGAGCTCATACATTGACTATTTACATCGAGGACATTTATTTCTTGACTGGATTATCCAGGCGTGGGTCCTATGTCAGTCTGACTGGTAGCAGAGTAGGGGGTTTAAAAATGAGTGAATATTGCAACCAGTACTACGTACCTGAGGCCGAAAGAAAGAAAGGGAAAGTGGCAATATGGGGAGTAACTGACTTAACTCTCTACACTATTCTCTTTACCATTGCTCGGATGGTAGGAAGTGTCGCTCTTCATATGGCTTTGCAAAGCTATTTCCAGTACGCCATCGAGTGTACTGAGCCCCGGGTATTTAACTGGGTTGACGCAGTATTACGCAATATCAAGAAACAGTTGACTAAGTGCAGGCATGGAGATCTGAAATAGTTTGGTTATGGATCATTGTTAGTGTCCTTCTTCCTAGAGAGGGTCCTTGTATTTCATCTACAGGCTGAGTGGGATCTTCCTGGTCCCAGGGATCCGAGGATGTTGCGGTGGTGTCGGCTCATGGCCCGACATGCGGCAGGACCTATCGTCAAATATGACGATATTTTCTTTGACTGGTTGCAAAACCATATGTTGATGGTGGACGACTACGCATATGTTGGGCTGGATTTCCAAGGGGATCCGGATCTAGCACTACCTGAGGACGCTCAGTGGGGAGACCTCGGTAAGAAGTACACAAATATTGGTTTTTTTTTGAAATGTTTTTGAATTTTTAATCATATTTAAATGTTTTTTGTTTTGTAGATTTACCCAAAGACTAACACCAAAAACTTGTTGATAATACAGACGTTGGACCATATCGACCTGCTGGCAGTTCTCCTATCCAGCGACGAGGAGAGGGGGCAGTAGCAGTACCACAGTACGTCGAGGATTATCTAACGGTGGAACAAAATCTAGAGGGTCTGATGGCAGACGTTCCATATATGACTCTAGAATAGGTTCCACGACACGATCAGCGTCATACTGTGGGGGTTTCAGTATCTATGGGTCGACTGCTCCGTGAAGTTGTTAGGACCTTAGTGTGTTATCGTGAACATCATCCGTGACATCACTATGTAGAAGCCAGGAGCTTCAATTTTTGATATTTTGGTCTTCGGACAAACATTTTGTAAAAACAAAACTCTTTTGATCGTTATATATATATACACAGCTTCTACTGGTTTACTTTACATTGTGTACATTTTAATGTGTTTGATTTATAAATGATTTAAATGCCTTTCCAATACATAATTAGCTAAAGCATATGTTAACGTATTAAGACATCTAGGAATATGTTGATATTCAATGTGATCAAAATGTCGTTCCAAGAGGCGAATCCACAAATATACCCTTAATAAAGTAGGACTTCGAATAGAGTAGACATTACTTAGTTGTAGTACTACAAGCTGCGATTCAAGTCACACAACCAAATGACGAATCCCGAGAGAGATAGCATCAACCAATAACTCAATAACGGCGCTATACTCTGCAATGTTGTGGGTTTCCCGGCCAAGACATACACCTCGTAAAGATATAAGCTTGTTTGTTCGGGCATAGATTTCCCATGCAGTGGAAGCTAGGTTCCGAGTACTATGGCTAGCACCGTCGGTGAAGCCAATATAAGGTAGCGAATACTCTGACATCTGGCAATCAAACACAATCTCACGTAAGGGCAGAGACCAGATAACGTCAAAAGAAAACTAAAAAAACACACACACAGTATGATACATAAAATACAAGTACTTGTGCACAAATGACTTATGCATAGTACTTCTTTAAGTACAACCCATTCCTGGGTTCACTCAAAGGTACACCATCATAATCAACCAGCTCATACGCTCCTTTTTCCAAAACTTTGCTAACAATGTAAGGACCATGCAACATTGGTTCGAATTTCCCAGCTCCTAAGACATCTTTATCTTGTTCATATAGTAGAACAAGATCTCCTTCAGAGAAGACAGGAGGTTTGACATGCTTGTCATATTGTGCCTTAACACGTTTCTTCTGGGCTTCTATTACAAGAGTAGCTTCACGGCGAGTCTCGTCTAATCGCATCAAATACAACAGACGTTCCTCTTCAACAGAAGTATTGGGTAAGAGTTCTACGGCTAGCTTCAAAGAAGGTATTTCACATTCTATTGGCAGAATGGCTTCCATGCCATAAACTAATCGAAAGGGTGTAAATCTCGTAGCAGATTTAACAGATGTCCGATATGCCCACAACACTGAAAACAACATCGTGTGCCAGCTGATTTTATGAATTCCTATCATCCATCGAATCATAGTTATGAGAAGCTTATTGATTGCTTCGACCTGGCCATTAGCCTGTGGATAATAGGGGGTTGAGCTATCATGATGAAGACCCAACTTTTCTGTAAGTTCCGACATCATAAAATTTCTAAAATGACTACCGTGATTGGTAACGATAGCCTGAGGAACACCAAAACGAGTTATGACATGGTTGAAGAGAAATAACGCTGCAGTCTTTCCAGTATTATCAAATGTTGGCATCGCCTCAGCCCACTTAGTAAAGTAATCAACAGCTACAATAATGTAACCATGCCCCCCGGTCGAGTGAGGGTGACATGTCATGAAATCAATGCCCCATTTTGCAAAAGGACCTACTGAGACCACAGGATGAAGAGGAGCAGGATGCGACTGGATTTTCTGATTATAAGTATGGAAGGCATGACACTTCTGAACAGCAGTAACGCAGTCATAGAATAAGGAAGGCCAAAATATCCTGCATGCAAGATCTTCTGGGCAGTAGCATACCCAGACATATGACCACCACATGCTCCTGAATGGCAGTCATTCAAATCTTTCTCAGATTCGTCAAAAGTCAAACAACGCTGAAAGACAAAGTCAATGCCTCGACGATAAAGAGTATCGTCGAGGATAATATAATGACGTGCTTGATAACGGACATGACGGCGTTTGGTGCTAGACAAAGAAGGCCGGAAAGTTTGAGTTTGGAGATATATAATGATATCTCCATACCAAATATCGTCAGTACTAATAAGGAAAAGTGATTCGTCAAGTAACGAATCGACTGCTACTTTTTTCTTGGCAGTGTGGGGAAAATCACAAATTAACTCAGCGAAAACTAAGGATTTCTTCGACTTGTGCGATCGAATTCCAAGTCAAACTCCTGGAGAATGAAAATCCACTTGGAGTACTTGCCCCCCAGAAATTGACGTGTCAAAATATGTTGCATGGGGTTACAATGCGAAATCACTGTAGTTTTCCTGGAGAGAATATAATGACGAAAATGTTGAACCGCTTGAACAGCAGCCAGAGCTAGCTTTTCAACATGTTGGTACTTGATTTCAGTGGAAGTGAGACTTCGACTCAAGTAATATATAACATGTTCATCGTGTGCATCATCCTCCTGAACGAGAACCATGCCGATAGTATACACAGAAGCGGCTAGATAAATAAAGTAATCCCGACTATAATCAGGAGGGAAAAGAAGAGGAGCTTTCGTGAGGGACAACTTTAAAGCTTCAAAAGCGTTGTTGGCAACTTTATCCCAGACAAACTCTGAACCTTTCTTTAGCAGACGTGTAAAACCCCGAGTAAACTCAGTGTAATTCCGGATGAAGCGACGAAGAAAGTTTTCTTTCCCCTGCAAACTTTGTAATTGGCGCAGTGAAGGAGGGAGATTAAGAATCGCCTCAACCTTAATAGGATCTACCCGGATCCCCTGACGTGAAACAATGAAACCGAGAAGATGGTCAGACTCTATGCAAAATACGCACTTATGAGGGTTTAGACGAATGCGATAGAACCAACAACAAACGAAAATTGCTCGGAGATGATTAGGGTGATCGACTCGGCGTAAATAATGAGTTGGAAAATCGTCCAAATAAGGTTGAACGATATGTTTTATATCGTGAAACACATAAGACATAGCACGTTGAAACGTAGCACATGCGTTCTTAAGACTGAAGGGAAGTTTCCTATAGGCGAAAGTACCCCAAGGACAAATAAAAGCAGTTTTATGTTGGTCCTCAGGAGCGATGTTAATTTGATTATAGCCGGAGAATCCATCCATGAGAGAAAATATTTCACTACCGGCACAGTCATCGACGATCTGGTCAACGAAAGGGGTGGGAAAGTTGTCCTTTGGACAGGATTTGTTGATATCCCGATAATCAACACAAACACGTATACTACCACCTTTCTTATCAATCGGTACAGGGTTGGAAACCCATTCTGTCAGAGCCACGGGATAAATAAAACCGGCTTTGAGAAGTTTTTCAACTTCGAGCTTGATGGCTGCCGCTTTACGTGGATGGACAGGATGGAGGCATTGCCGGACTAGTTTAGCTCCGGGGTATGTCTTAATTTCATGAACAACAATAGTAGGGTCGATACCCAGCATCTCTTCGTAACTCCAGGCAAAGATATCACGAAATTACCTGAACAAAGCAGTATAGGTGACAATTTCATCTGGAGAACACGATGCTCCAATGTGAACATTTTCAACTATCCCAGGTTTAACTGAAATATCAATGGGCATCGTGGGAGAAATGTTACTAAGGTTCCCTTCCGCAAACACATCACATGTAGATCTGGGAACAGTCGATATGACAACAACGGTCGACGGAGTCGAAATCCGTTGGTAACTCTCGAGAGTGTGTTGTTCCAGAAACAGTATGGAACAATGATGCCCATCGTCCCAAGGTGTATCATCCATAACGCACATGATCATTTCATCAGTGGGAAAGACGACATGGAAAGGATCGGGAGACAACTTCTCAAGAGAGGGTGTAGAAGGTGTTGCCGATTGAATTGCATGATAAGCAGACTCAACCGGACTTAGCGGCATGACTTTTCCGAAACGAGCATGATCTCCTGAATCAGGGACTATCCAAGGGTCAAAAGACACCGGAAGCTCATGAGGAACAGTGGATATCCTATTAATAGAAGCAACTGATGAGCGTAGAATATCGGGTGGTGGTGGTATGGGAAAAGTACCCATTAACGAAGAGTCTTTTAAAAGACCGACTCCAACATTCTCGTAACCCGGTGGGGTTTTGGCTATAAATGGCACGTTGTCGGTGCGAGTATCAGAATTAAAGAAGGCAAGTTGATCAACCATAACGATTTTTCCTTGATGAGGAAAACGGACTACGCGGAAAAGTGTTGACACAACAGCATGCATAGAATCTACCCAGCTACGGCCAAGAAGAAGATTATAATCTAAGGGAGCATCGAAAACTTCCACTTCAACTTGGACTGTCTTACCTTTGAGAGTAATGGTCAATGATGAAAGAACACTGTAAGGCTTAAAACCCGAGCCATTAAAGGCTTTCAAAGTGTTTTGTGATTCAGTTAAAGGAGGAGAGCCAATGGATTTCCAACAAGTAAAAGACATTACACACGTAGAGGCACCCTCATCAATAACAGTTCGGCAGATGTTTTTGTCTAAGACAATAACTTGTATCTGAAACGCAAGTTGTGGGGGTAACCTTGGAATATGGTCTTCCAAGTCAAAGACTATCAAATTTGTATCTGTAGGATCAATTCCACCTATAGCTTTCAACAGAGCCCTTCGTTGTGCAGGACAAGACTGAGGGACTTCAAGAGCAGAAATCGTTGAAGGTGGTTGGGCCAGATCTTCTACAATGCTATAGTTCTAGGCCGCACGAGCATGAGGATTGAATGTTGATTTCTTAACGACACCTTTCGGGGGTCGTAGGACTGTATCAAGGCTCGATCGTTCAAGATGAAGAGGACCATTCGTAGGTGGATTCGACGGAGAGGGTTGTACCAAATAAGGAGGTAAATCGTCAACCTTCTCCTTAGATTGAGAATAATCTTTGGCTCTAGTCGCGATGGCAACGTCATTGTTCTTAGAATCACTGGTGCACATCAAAAAATATTATGTCGTAGAAGTAGAGGGTTGGTCATGGATGACCAACGAGGCCTGTTGCTGAGACAAGAAGGGTTGGGACAAGACTGTCGGCGTAGAGGGATTGGGCATTCCTTGAAGGAACTTATTAACCTCGGCACATCTAGTACAATCCTTTGTGTAGTGATCGTCACCACAGATAAGGCAAGGATAGCGGGGTTTGCGCTTATCCCAATCTTCAACAAGAGTGGTTTTAATTTGCTCATTTTGATTATTATTTTTACTCTCCTTATTCTTGCGTCTCCCTTTCTTTGATTTATTTTTACCGGTCGGTGTAGATTGAACAACATTCACTTCAGAGGTTTTACCAGTGGGAGGAGCAGGAGACGGAGCACTTTGAACATTAGAAGAATTGGATTTAGGGGTTGTAGTTGAAATGGAATGTGAGTGGGTATGAGCGGTACCAATCACACCGTCAGCTGCATGCGAGGCAGCTGGAGCAGTTGAAGTGTTGGAAGTACCAGGACAAGGTAGTTCAGGCAGTAAATCGTAGAGTGTTCCCGTTTGTGAATAAATGAGATCAAGATATTGAACACGATTTATAGCATGCTCCTCTGTGACAACACCACCCATAGCAATGTCTTTACCAATTTCGTTCACGAAAGATTTCGTAAACCATTCTGCCAGTAACTGATCAGGGAGTTCAAGTTTGATGAGATGTCGTCTTCTTCTCCACTCATGTATATGATCCGAGATGTGAGTACCTTTAGTTTGTTTAAAATAATTCAATATCTCAGTCCCAGTATCGTAACAGATCGGTAACTGGTAATGTGTGAGACAAGCCATAGCTAGGGTGTTGAAATCAGAAAAGAAACCTCGTGGCAATTCAATATACCACTTCGCAGCCGAACCGGTAAGGGTTCGTTGAAAAAGACGTAGACAAATGGAGTCATCCATCAGTGAGTTGGATGAACACCATAAATGAAAAGTCATGAAATGATTATTCGGGTCCTCTCCCGGCTTGCCGTCGAATTTTGGAATATCCGATGGAAGTTTAGCAGGAATAGCAGGCCATTGAGGAGAGTGACGAACAGGATCATGTAGAATCTTGGACAAATCTGGCAAATCCAAAGTAGCAAGGAAAGGCAATTTTCGGTTTACTTGCGGGTACTGATGGCTTTGGGGTGGAAGCCCTATTGGAAAACCAGTAGGACCATAAGCAGATTGTCCGTAGAGGGAAGGCCCTGGCTGACGTTGTGGTGGACGGATCGGATAGTAACCCCAAGGATTGTAACCTTAGGTTTGAGTAGGGACCTGGGGTTGAGTAGTCTGACCTGCACCCCAAATAGGATTGGTTACCCCGGGATAAGGTTGACCCACTGCAGGGATAGTTTGTTGCCCCCCAGCATTTTGAGGAAAGTTTTGTAGAAGTTGATTCCAATACTGGGCCAATTCAGGAGGTATATTTTGTCCAAAAGGGGAGGTTGGTCCCCCTACTGTAGGTATAGTTCCACCTAGAAGTTGTGTGCCAACCGTGTGTTGCATAGTAACTGTGTTGTGTCCGGGAAAAGGAAAAGGAACCGTACCACCCTGTCCACCAATAGGAATCTGCAAGTTGGGTGCAACAGTTGGAAAAGTGCCACTAGGATTAGGATTACCAGAAGGAAATTGAGGGAGTGTCGGAATAAAACCGGGAATAGGATTCCCAGGAAAATGAGGACCACTTGGAGAACTGGTTGGGGTTTTCGGAGGTGTTGGATTAGAAGAATTCAACAAATCATTCAACGCATGGTACCCGGGTGGCAATGTCGGGATAACATCAGGTATTCTCTGGGTATTGATAGGAGCAAGGGTAGTCGCAGGAATTCTGGTTTGGACACTCATAGTATTTGCGAGATGGGCCATCTTGGGAGGAAGAACAAAATGGTAAGTGGTCGCTACAGGTGTAGTTTCAGTCTCAGGAGACACTGGAGGGTTGATTTCGTAAACCGGAGGTGACTCAGTATCGAAAAGGACTCGTCAGAAATCACCCGACCACAAAGGATCTTGGCCTACTACACTGGAAGAAGGCCCAACAGTTGATTCAAAAGATGTAACAACTGCTTCTTCGAAAGGATTTAATTGCACAAAAGGTCGTTCACCGCAACGAATGCGATAGTCCTCTCTAGTATTGGTAATTCAAAAATCTTCTAGAGAATCAGTGTGTTCTACTCGTGGAGGCGGTGTAGAAACGTCTTGGACTTCACTTTGATGAGGGGAACCTTCAAGGGTACCCTCAGGTGTCGTCGTAGGTAAGGGTTGTGAAACGTCCAGATGTTCCGAAGATAAACCTTGCATCCTACGTGAACGTCGTGGGGGAGAAAAATTAAACAAGTAACAAGCTCTGCTAGAAAACTCCTATGGTCAACTTCGAGAAACAAACAACACTCACTAGTAAACAAAATCTAGGAAGCAATCGCCAAGCAAACAATAACTTCTAATTTCGAAGTCACTAGTTGGTGATGAAATCCAACATCGCAACAACGAGATGATAAGGGGCGGGGCTAAGGTGGAAAAGTTACGTTGACGACCTGCTTAACAGACTTACGCCCTGGTGCAAGCTCCCACACATAATTGTGGGTATACCCTCCAAGGAGCCCGGTGAGTTTGATCAACGTCGATTCCAGGTACCGTGAAGACTTTCCCCTCCACAGTCACCTTGGGTAAGAACCTAGAGAGATAGGCCACTAAGGTCAACACAAACAACAGTACAGCCTGGAGGAACAGTTGTCAGTCTGATCCACACACAAGGGCAGGGTATCTAGCCTGAAATCAACTCAAAGGCTTCCACTCATAATTGTGGGTATACCTCGGAGTGATCCCCGTAATACGTGCAATATCTACACCGATGTCAACAAAGCAGGGTTAGTAACTCTGCCAACACCAATGCGACCTAGTTCTTGACCCTTGTGTTAGAAGGGCGTCCCAGGACAATATGTTGCAAATGGAATTTAACACTCCCTAACTCAAGATGCTATTGTGTGTTTTTGAGATTTTGGAGAGTGTATCTCTCTTCCTACTCCAAAGCACTAGCCTAGCTAAATGTTGGTGTAAAAGAGCCCTAGAAAAGAGTTTACTAGATAGATTTTAAGATTACGCAATGTTTTTAAAAGATGTTGTTTACTCAAAGGTAATGGAAGTGAAACTCATGATGTATGACTCTGACCCAAAGAATGCAAGGATAATGATGAAATATATTTTTTTTCATTCCATGAATCCTAGTTATGGGAGAGAGAGAAAATCTTCCAAATCAATCTCAATACTACAATGCAATGCACAATTTCCTTTCAAATGTCAATGCAAACAATCATTTATCAATGAGCAATTTCTATATGTCTTTTTCAAATACTTCAATAAACTCTAAAATGTGATTTTCAATTTTTTCGAAAAGACAAAAACAAAATCTTGAAAGAAAACTTCGTGTTCACTTTCCAAGAAGAACTCTGATAAACGAGAAAAGAAAATCAAATCATAAAGAATCAAATGATAACAACACAACCAACACTTTCAATGAAAGTAAAAACAAAAAGCAAACTAATGAGTCTTCTCAATGCAAAACGTTCTTTTGAACCAACAATCAAATGAGAAACACCAAACACTTAACTCTCAACCAATCACTGGTTCTCAGCCAACCAGATACACTCAACTCCAGAAGTCAGAGAGAATGAATATGCCAATAAGAGCCAAGAAATGAAAGTCAAGCTACAAAGGGAAAGAAACACCTTGAAACCCTAAAACAGTTCAAGCACGCAAACTAAAGCAAGAGAAGCATCAATCAATGATCCAATAAGCCTAACAAAGGTGAGACAACTGATCTGAGCAGTCAAAACTTATATTCAAAATTTTCAAAAATCTTTCTCCCAGGCAAGCAGTGTAACACAGTGCGAGAAGATAGGATTCTCGCAGGCAACCTTATAGCAAGGTGCGAGGTGTTCGCACTGGACCCTATATGCAGGGTGTGAACCTGGTTAGTTCTCGTAGGCTGTAAATACACACAGTGCGAGAATTCCTGAAGGTGACAAAAAATTTGAAAATGCAAGCAAAATTCAAACAGGCTTATAGACCTAGAAGGTCTCTCAAGATATCCTGAGGACTCAGACACTGACAAAACAGGAGAAAAATGCAAATAGAGCAAATGGCCACAGAAAATTCAAAAACCATAAAGAAAAAGGGAATAGTTCCCCAGTGGAGTCGCCAATTTTGTTTCAGGATAAATCCATGAGTGCGGACACAAACCGATCTCCCTAGATCCACCTGGATCTAGAACAAAACAGGACAGAATAATACACTTTCCCTAGATCTAGACTATTGAATGAACTATAAGGCAAGGGTCATGCACATACCTTATGAATGCTTCCTTGGGTCTCTGTTGTTCCAAGCTTCACTCCAACGCTCTTGTCCCGTTCAGATCACAACAGTACAAACCAATCGAAGTGAAGGCAGATCAATATATTCAATAGCTAATCTATGCATATGATCAAGGAGTTATGTAATAAAGTGACATCATCTTTATGGGAAAGGGACATATTACTGTATTAAATTGATATAAAGTGAAAATTACAACCTGATCCTTGATGTTGTAGATCTCCTTTCGATGGATTCTAGCTCTGACACACACACTTGCTCATGAATGAAGAAAATCAACCACTTTTGATGACCTTGCTGGTGTCTCTAGTTGTTGTAGCATCAGTCCTTCATACAATCTAGCACTAATTCTCCAATAAATCTCTTACTATCTTGCTTCTTAACCCTTTCCATGAGCATTCCTCTCAATTTATAAGAGAGAATGGATTAGTTACTTGGATAGGAAATGATCCCAAGATATCAGGAAAGCCAGTGCTTAGATAACCATTTGAATTCCAACTCACCCTTCTGGAAGATTCCCTTCTAGAAGGCTCGAGAACTTCATCTTTTTCTTCCTTTAGAAGATGTTTGTACCCTGATAAATAGGTACAGTGCGAACCCCTCGCACCCCAGCTTAATGCAGCCTGCGAGAATTAGGAATTCTCGAAGGCAAATATATAAGTAGTCTGCGAACCTCCTTTAAAAGTATGATTTTTGGAAGCAGACAAAGGTAAATTTTCTCAGGAAAGTGTTCTTAGTGAAGAGCTTGATTTTCCATCATCATAACATCATCACGATGACCAAAATTGTGGATAACAAGATTTCCTTCCATGCAATCTAAATGTGACTCCTAGTGCTAACATTGTCCTTGACTTCTCTTGCTTCAGCCCATCTGGTCAAGTACTTTGTTGTTGTAATTATGTAGCTTGCTCCTACATGCTTTCCTGGGGGGTTTATAGGTCCCACGAATTCAATGGCCCACTTCTCAAATGCTTGTAAGGTCAGTTGTGGTGTTAATGGCATTTCATCCCTTCGAGAAGGTTTTTCAACTCTTTGGTATACATTGCAGGCTTTGGAATAGTCTTTAGCATCTCTGTGTAAGGTAGGCCACCAAAGGCTAGCTCTCAGAACCTACTGCGCAGTTGTTTTTCCTGCGTAATGTACTCATGTGATTTCTTCATGAGCTTCTGCAAGGATCAATGGTCACTCTGCCTCCATAATCCACCTTCTCAATATCTCATCAGGTCCCATTTTGTATAGTTGTCCAGCTATAAGCGAAAAGTTTGCAGCACACACTACTAGTTGTTTCTTTTGGGGAATCGTATACTTACTAGGTGTCATTCCTGTTGACAAGAACTGGACTATTTCTGCGAAGTGGTCATCAATATTTCTAATGGATAGTAGTTGTGCATCCAACAGTGCATCCTCCAAAATGGTCGACTCTTCGCCATGTTCCAACCTTGACAAGTGGTCAGGGCCTTTGTTCATTCTTCCTGGTTTTACTATGATCTCAAAGTCATATTCCTGAAATAGCAGAAGCCATCTACATATTCTCCCTCCCAACATTGGCTTGTTGACTAGGTATTTTAGTGTGAAGTGATCAGTAAACATTTTAAAGTGCCCTCCCAACAAGTAGTGGCAGAATTTCTACAGCACATACACCATGGCTAACCCTTCTCGCTCAGTGGTGGTGTAGTTGACATCTGTAGTTGATAGCTTCATGTTAGAAAAGCTAATGGATGATCAATATCTCCTTTTCCAGGTTGTGCTAACATTGATCCTAAGGCAATGGAAGATGCATCGAAATGTACATGAAACTCCTTGGTCCAATTTGGGAAAACCAAAATGGACATAGTGACCATCTTCTGTTTCAGTGTGTCGAAGCTCTGTTGGAATTCTTCTATCCAACTGAACTGACAATCTTTCTTCAAAATATTCTCCATGGGTGTTGTAATCTGGGCATAAACTTTAATGAACTTCCTGTAATATCGTGTGTGTCCCAGCGCAGTGCATAACTGTTTCACTGAAGTAGGAGGTGGCAGATCAACTATAATGGAAAATTTAGATGGATCAACCAACAATCCATGCTTGCATACAATATGGCCTAATAGCACTCCAAATGGTGAGAAGAAGATGCACTTCTTCAGGTTCAAGGCAATTTTCCACTGCCTACATTTATCCAACAGTATCCTTAGGCATTCAATATGATTCTTCAATAAACTAAAAATAGTCCAATCATCAAAATATGCTTCTAGAAATTTATGCAAAAACTCCTTGAATGCTTCGACCACCACCCTGGAAAAGATGGCTGGGGAATTCTTCAATCCAAATGGCATCACTGTATATTGGTAGGATCCCCATTCTATTGCAAAAGAGGTCTTATGGCGATCTTCCTTGGCAATCTGGATATGATGGTATCCTGAAAATCCATCTGTAAAAGAATATACTTCCTCGCCTCCCACATTATCTAACACTAAGTCAGTGAATGGTGTAGGGAAGGAGTCATGCAAACAAGCATCATTCAGTTTCCTAATATCTATGCATATCCTGGTCTCTCCTGTCTTCTTGTCTTGCACCACCATAGGGCTAATCCATTCTGACTCTTCGACAGGTTCTATAATCCCACTTCCAGCATTCCGTCGAGCTCAATATTCACTTTCTCCTTATATTTAGGGTTCAATCTGTAAGGTATCTGTTTGACTTGTCTTGCATTTGGATTTAAAGGAATCCTCATTTCTCCCATAGGCCCTTTAATGCCCTTCATATCAGTGAACCTGGTTGGAAAAAAGTCCTGATATTCATGTAGTAACTCTGTAATTTTGTCAATGGTAGCAAGATCCCAATAATCTCTGACATTAGCAAGCTTTAGGGTCTGTTCTATTCCAATATTGAACTTCTTAATCTTGATTGGTTTTCCAATGAATGGTAACTCAACTCCTAGTACTTCCAGATCTCTTTGGCCTTATGTTTCTGTAATGTTCACCTTTCTTGGATCATCGTCTTCATCAACATTGATGTTGTAACAACCTTGCATTTTTTGTAGAGGCGCAGTCCATTCGTCCTTGTCTTGCTCCAAAGGAAGGCTAGAGGCCTCCTAAAATAATTTATGTCTGACAATCTGTAGTGCTTGATCTATTGAAGGATATTGATTTTCAAATAAGGTGGTTACAAAATTCTGAGTCATACCTTTCCAATTTGTAGTGGTGAGGCGCAACTCTACTTGAAGGTACCAGTTGATAGGTGTCGTGTCTAGTGTGTTGATGAATTTGTGTACCCACTGTTCTTGAGGAACGTTGCTCTGGGATTCCTCACAGCTTCATACATGGTCCTTTGGGAAGCTTCAACCTGTGTACCGAACTTCGCAGCCTTCTACTTGTGCTGAGAACCGCGTTGTCATCAAGGTACAACATTGTACCTAATATGCAATGTTATTTTTGTGTGTCCCCCACCATCTTGTTGGGGTTGCTTTCAGGGCCTCATCCATCACTAGTAATCTTTGTTGCATTGGTACACTTTCTTCAAAGTCTGAAAAGAAGGTTTCTAAAGGATTTAGACCATCAAAGGTGGGTAAGTTACTTACTATTGTGCCGATACAATGAACTTCTCTGGTTAATCTAGCATATCTTCTTGTAGATAGTTCGTACATCTTATTCTGCCAGTTCTCCAGTGATTCTTTTGAGTCTGATGAACATGTTCTATCACTTCGCTAGCTTAGGTTTCCATCGGTCATAGGATTAACGTAATCATGTTGTCTGGCTATTAATTTGTATATATTTTCCAGTTCATATGTGTGGTCTTCTTCTCTGATGGGCTCTATGTATCGCTGACCTTCATCTAGATCTAAGGGTGCAATGAACCTAAGGCCATATTTTTCAAATGTCATACATCTTTTCTTTAAATCAACCACAGTGGAATTATTCAAAGCCAAATCAATTCCTAACAGCGCAGGGTACAAGAAATTGTCATCAACTATCTCAATTACCTCAAAATCTGCAAATGTTCTTACTCTGTCAATGTCCATAGGGACATGTTCCAATCTGCCAAAGGGGCTTACCGCTTGCTGATTAGCCATCCCGAGCCTGATAGGGGAATAGATCAGCCTAGGTTTTCCCATCAGTGCCCAAGTTTTCTTCATCATGACATTGACCTCCGACCCTTAGTCGAGGACCACATAGTCTATATCATATTCGCCTATTTGAGCACTCAAGTGTAATTCCTTATTTGTCCTTCTCTTCTTAGTGATTTGGTGTACTTACCTATTCAATAAAGGGTCAGTCTTTCCTAGCTCATACTGTCTAATTAAAGTTTGTAGTTCTTGTACAACGCTTTCATCCTGAATCAACTTAATACAAGTATATAGAAATTACATGAGCTTGCTTACCTAGTTTCCTTATTTTGGTGAAGCAGACTGATCAAATGCCAGAGGAATTCCATATTCTCTTACTTCTGGTCTTATATTCGATGAGGAACCCTGATCTCCTCTGAATTATTTTCTTTCTTCCTCAAATATTTGTCTTTATTTCTTTGCATTGAAGGTTTGGGTCTTCTCTGCAACTTTCCCAATTCCTAAATCTTCTGTAGTCTTCCCTTGGGTCATTTTGTCATCTCATGTAATAGTTCCTCCTCTAGTAATAACAACAACTCTAGGATCTTCTCCGCGAGGTTCAGCTTTGATCAATTTTATCTACGGGTTATGATGAGGTCCTCATTTCTCCTTATGTTTATCCAGCAATGCTAGACATTCCTCGATAATGTGTTCGAAAGAGTTGCAGTAGCTACAAGTGGTACAAGGGTTTTGGAAGTCCCTTTCCAAGTGACCTAGATGTGTGCAGTTATAATAGATTATCTATCCTCAACCTCGACCCATTCCTCCTCCTCTTCCTCTTCCTCTTCCTCTGAATCCACCACAAGGATTGAAGTTTCCTCTCCCAGGGGAGTTATATTGTGTAGTGTTTCCTTCTTGTTGTACTTCACCTTGAATCTTGTATATATATCTCGACCTTTCATGCATGAGATCGTAAGCCCTACAATCCCTATCATCATGTCCCGTGGACTTACAGAATATGCAATACAAATTTGTGGGTGTTTGAACATATGTTTTCATGTAATATCACTCACCAGTACGATGTCTATTTCGACATACCTCGCACCAGGGTAAGGTGACTTGCCTCAAAGGACTCGGATCTCTAGAGGCCAAGTATTCATGGAATAGGGGATGATGTTTATTGTCATGGCCCTCTGATCTTCATCGAACACCCCATATGTCTTATCTTCTATCATTTCCCTTGTCTTTCTTCATATCTTTGACCTGCAAAGACAAAATAGTCAGCTAATTCAAGATATAAGTCATACCTGAGCTAGATTCTCCCATAGGGGTTGATTCTAACTTCATGGCAATCTCTAGCACCTCAGTATACGAAGCAATATTCTTCTACATCAGAGGAACTCTAATGTGTATTAAGAGGGAAACAATGAACCATTCCTTGTTCTGATCATCTAGGATCTGAAAATTCAATCGACCTGTTAGGGTCTTGAATCTCTGATCGAACTCCCAAACACGTTTGACTACCTTCTACTTGATCTCTTTCACATATGTAATACATTGTGACTCTAATTTGGGTTTCTTGAACTCTACAATCAATTCATTCTTGATCTCATTCAACGACTTAGGTTGTGCAAGTCATTGGACAAGCTTCATGTACCAGCTTAATGTGCAGTCCCTTAGGGTAGTGCTAAACTGAGTTCTTTTGACAGCTTCGTCAGTGACATTTTTAATATTCCATATGGATTCATATAGGAACCAGTGCTGATCAGGATCTTCAGATCCATCTCCCCTAAAGACAGGGAGTCTCATCTCATCTGCCATAGATCTTCCTAGGTTTCCTATCTGAGTATGTGGTGGACTACTAGTAATAGTACTCTGAATGGTCTGGTAACTTTGATTTCTTTGATTTCTTAATGTTGTTGAACCAACGGGAGTATTAATAGTACTTACTTCAATATTTTGTGTAGTTCCTAAGGTTTCTGGCTCGTCCCAATGAAGTTCTTCGGCTTCCTCTTCCTCTGCCCTAGCAGCTTCTGAATGATCTTCGTCTGTCAAGTCTGCCTCTTCTCCACTGTAGAAACTCTTGTCTCCATAGTTCTTCTTGAATAAGTTCGCAATATGGACTTCTCTGAACACTCTCCCATTGCACGTATGTCCCACCTCTGTGTCCCTATCGCTGTCTGAATTCATGAACATTAGCCTTTTCAAGTCCGATCGATGTACTATATCTTCAAGATGTTCTTCTCATACAATAGCGTCTTAAACTCAACTTTAGAAAATGCAAAAATTTTCCTCTGGGTCCCTTGAAAAAATATCTCTCAGCCTGGTTGTATGACTCTACTCTGTCAAGAACAAACTCAGTGATGTAGCCCCCAATTGCACTATTGAACCAATGATCCACTTCTCTCAACACGACGTTATCAACTCTCTTGACCTTCTTGATCAACGTCGACGTCCAAGCTACAGATGTCTATATCTAAATTCAAACTAGGTATCTGCCAACCTGGCTAGCCACTCATATAGTTCTTGATGGATTCCTCCAAAGAATGTCTCACGTGTACCAGTAAAATTATGTCTCTCCAACCAATCCTCTATACTAATATTAGGGTTCTTGTTTTGGGATTCAGCGAAGTCCTTTTCTTGATCCTCTATCCACTTTTGAATCTCTGTCTTTGATGGGAACCACCTTGACATTCCCTCAAGAAGATTCAAGTCCGGGCAATGGAACCATTTTTTGGCACGGGGGCAGACCCAGGGTTCAGCTCCAAGAGTGCACCAACAATCCCTAACTACTATTCCTTTTGGCTACACCTGCAAAGTAAATGCAGTCTCACCTGAAGCAGTTATGAGGGGCTTGTAGGACATAGATGTCTACAACCAAGGGAAATATCAAGTGGATCCAATACTATAACAATACAACATTCATATGTCACTTATCTGCTTAGATCTACTCTACCCATATATTTATCAGATCTAACATGGTAATTCAATCAATCACCATAAGATAAGATATACGTGGTTCACCCTCTCTCTAGGGCTACGTCCACAGAACTGTGCTTTATAATATATTAAGATGAAGCATACAGTTCTTGTATGTGCTCTTAGCTAGTAGATATTCTCTCTTCTCCTCTCTTTCTCTCCCCTCCCTGTGCACCCAGCTGCATGGTTGATCTTCGCACCTATCTGAAGATCTTACAATACTAGAAGCTCTCCCACCTAGCACTTCTCTCTCCCACAAAAATAATCTCTCATAACATACCAACAACTAGATCGATACTAGTAACAATGACAATAACAACAACCCAAACCAGGTCCTCTTGACCTTTATTTATACATTACAATAGCTCACCAATATCCTTAGTCCAAAACCTAGGTGTCAAAACCCTATATACAAAAACCCTAGGTGTCTAAAACCCTAGGTCAACTTGACCCGCGTTTTCAGGGCTTCGCCAGCCTGTCTTTCCTTCCTTTTCGCGCGGTGCTCCAAAGAATCTGATGATGGATTCTTCTTGTTGTTGAGTTGTCTTCGGTCCTTCTTTCTTATTGATCTATCATCCTTGACCTCCTCATTCAACGGCTTGCTTCCTCAGACTTTGCTTCGTCTTTTCTTCTCTTTTTCTCACTTCGACCCAATAACAATCACGGTGCCTTCTACGAAGTTCACATTTTTCCTTTTCTTCCTTTTTCTTCACTTGCTTCCATACCCAAGGGCCAAGAGGGAGACATAACTTTAGTGATATAAGTTCTAAGTATGTAGATGAAGGCTAAGAGAGAAACAACTCATGAAAGAAAAGAAAAGTGTGCATCCCCACATTAAAAATGAAAAAAATTAAGTGGGGAATGGGTTGATGTTCCATCACAACAAATGGCTACTGACTGGGAAGAACCAATTATATCTAAGATTGAATGAAAAGTATTGATACCTCATCAATTGTGTTGTTACCTTTATATATGTCATACTTTTATATATTAGCCTTAAAATTTAGAGGAAAATCCCATCGTTGATGATCTTCTGCATAATTCTAGTGGGAATTTATGGGGATTATATATCCAATAGTGAAACATGATGGGTACACAACAGGGAAATGTTTACCAACCGATATGGACCATAGTTTTTTCTTCATCTCTCTTTCTCAGCATTGCTTCACTGCCAACGAGATTCCATAGCTCCGACGAAGGTTCCTTGGTATCATACAAGCATAGCCCCACTGCCATCGAACGTCCATAGCCTGGACATGTTTTCTAATACTTCCCACACTTTTAATAGTTCTTTCAACTTCCTTGTATCTGTGCTTCTCTTCCTTCATTGTTTTTAGATATATGATTTATGTATTTCTTATGCACATGTGTGAAGGAAAGTAGGAAGTCGGGTGATACGAGAGTTAATTTGATATGCAAGTCTATATCAATGGTTCTTTCTTATGTGTTCCTCACATGAGTTACCAATAGAGTAGAGTTAACGGAGAAATGGGTAACACCACCGAATGTATACAAAAGATATCAATATTCAGAGGGATTCAGAAAACTTGTGTGGAGCACAGGCATGTCTTGAGAGTGATCACACATAATAAAGGTGATTGATATGAGCTATCGGAAGGTGCGGAATTCATAGGTCCGAGGTTTTCTCTTGGCCAGAGTGAACCAACTCCTATTTTATGTGTCGTCATATATTATGAAGAAACATTGATTTATAGGTACTTCAATTATTGTTGAGTGAGAGGTGCCCAAAGAGAAAAGTGTTTACATGGGTTGAATCACTCAGGGTTGTGATTACACAGAAAGGACTGGTATGGAGTGGTGGACCATTGATTATTATATATTAACAAAAGTGAAAAGGAAATGAATACTAAAGAAAAAATTATGGGGAAACACAAGCTGGGAAAGATAAAAGATGATTGGGTTGAAAATAAAAGGGACTAGGAAAGGAAAACTAAAGGAACTCCTACTATTTACAAGTCTACAATCGCCATGGGTGATTAGGAGAAGTAATTTTTTAGGATTTTACCATTAACATGGAGCCCCTCCTCCTCTCCCTATAATTTATTTAGTCTAAAGGTCCCATGACCTATTTTTAGTGGATAATATAAGGTACCAACCACAACTTCTGGAATTTAGTGTGTTTTCCTTTTAGTTCGTTCTCTTTATCCCACTTGAGTACAAGGTCTCCTTCGTAAAAATATTTATTACCTACAAACGATTTGTCAAACCAGTTTTTGATTACTTCTTGATGGTGAGTTAATTTTGTTTTAGTTTTCTCCCTTTATTCTTCCAGTTTTAGTAGCATATTTAACCTCTCCTGCATCACTGGGAAAGCCTAATCATGGACGGATTGGGCCAATTGCAAGGCTAGTAGGAAGGTGTGAGTAGGTATGGTGGCCTCCTATCCATAGACTAGGAATAAAGGGGAGTTACTAATGGATGAATTGGGGATTACTCAGTCATCCCAGAGGGTATTTTGCAAAGCAAGGTGCTAGTTTCTTTGATGATCATTTACAGTCTTCTTGAGGATGTTAAGGAGGCTTTTGTTAGTGTATTTTTCCAAGCCATTTCCTTGTGTGTAATAATTTTTTGAATATTTAACTTTGATATTTCTTTCAAAAGAAAATCCAGTCAATTTCAGAGAGGAAATATATTTTTCATTATCAAAGACTAATGATTCAGGAACTCCAAACCTGGTGATGATATGAGATTGAAGGAATGAAGTCTTTATAGTCTTCAAAGGGATCTCCTCGCTCCATCTGGTGAAATAGTCAGTGGAAGTCAGGATGTATTTATGCAATTGAGAAGAATTGGGATTGATTTCCATGATTACATCTAGCCCCCATTGTTGAAATGGACGTTCGACAATCATTGGTTGTAGGGGAAATGCAACTTTTTTCTCTCTTCCTTTCGACTTTTGACATTCTTGGCATCTCGTCACATACGCGTGAGAATATTTTAACAAGGAGGGCTAGTAGTATCCACCTCTGATAATTTTGTGTGCAACATTATCTCCATCATAGTGTCCTTTGGCTAGTCCATCATGGAGTTTGGATAGGACCTTCCCAACATCTCTCTTCTCCAGACATCTTAGGAATACACCATCATAATTTTGTATGCATAAAATTCCCTCGAGAAGCTGATATTGAGAAGATTTGAGCCTAAGGGCCCTTTTCATTTTTGGATCCAAATAATTTGGGGATGCTCCATGAGTCAAGTATTATTTCATTTCATAAAACCAAGGGTCTGAGCCAATTGGGATGTAACATACTTCTCTTTGAAATAGTTCATGATATTGATACATAGTATCTTCTTGTGGCTCAATATAAGTTGATTCAATGACCATTTTTCATATTCCTTTCCCTTTAATGATTTTCACAAGCCTCATCTCCGGGTCATACTCCTGCAGGGTCGTAATCCAATTGGATATCTTTTTTGCTAAGTCTCTCTATACTAGGAGATATCTGACGGCAAGGTAGGGAACAATGACCTTGGTTTTAGATTTAAGTAAGAATGGTTGAAATTACTTGGCAACTTTAGATACTGCATGGGCCTATTTATCAACTTCGGGATAGTTTAACTCAGCTCCTTGTAGACTCGAACTTACAAAATCCACAGGAAACTCATCTCCTTATGGATTCTTCTGTGTTAAGAAAACTACAAATGTGATATCGGAGAAGAAGGTGTAGAGTATGAACTCTCAATTAAAAGTTGGGCTCAATAATGCAGGGGCTTGTATGATATCTTCTCTGATTTTGTCAAAGGCCTCCTTTTATTTTGGCCCCCATTTGAATTCGACATTCTTCTTAATCATATCTTGCAGGGGTTTTACCATTTCGGTGAAACTAGAGATGATCCATCTCATGAAATTTATTCTCTTGAGGAACGAATGTGTTATCACTCCGTAGTTTTCCCGGTTGTGGAGGAAAATCACAAAGGTAACCACAGACCAACTTTCATACTAGAAGCTAGCCCTTCCAATCTAGAGAAGGCTTTCTCTTACAACTCTGTCAAGGATTAACTAGTTATATGAAGTCCAATGGCTAGATCTTCTATAAATGGAGGTAGGTTTTATGAAATGGTGGTTGAGCAAGAGAAAATATGTTGGCACAGGGGTAGACCCAGGGTTCAACGCTTGTTGGCACAAGGATAGACCCAAGGTTCACTCCAAGAGCGCACCAACAAGCCCTAGCTACTGGCCCTTTCGAAAACACCTACGAAGCAGATGTAGTCTCACCCGAAGCAGCTAAGAGGGGGGTTGCAGGAAGAGATGTCTACAACCATGGGAATATCAAGTGTAACTAATACAATGCAGCATTCATATACCTCTTATCAGCTAGATCTAATCTGTGTAGCTATATATCTGATCTAACACAATAAAAAAAATAAAAGTATAATAATGACAGAGATCCAATCATCAAGCACACATACGACACAAAATATATGTGGTTCACCCTCTCTCTAGGGCTACGTCCACAAAATTGTGCTCATGATATATTAAGATAAAGCTTACAGTTCTGATCTACGCTCTTAGTCAGCAGATCTTCTCTCTGCTTCTCTCTGTCTCTCACCTTCCTGCGCACCCAGCTCTAGGTCTTAATCTTCGCACCCAGCTGAAGATCTTACAATACCAGAAGGCTCTCACTCTCAGCACTCCTCTCTCTCGCAATACAATAATCTCTAAACCAAAAACAGTCAATATCAATACCCAACACTAGTATCGACCCAACCTAGGTGCTCTCGACCTCTATTTATACATTATAGTCCCTCACCGACAGCCTTAGGTCAAAACCTAGGTGTCAAAACCCTAATTACCCAAAACCCTAGGTGTCTAAAACCCTAGGTCAACTTGACCCACCTTTTCAGGGCTTCGCCAGCCTGTTTTTCCTCCATTTTCATGCGGTGATCCAAAGCATCCAATGGTGGCTTCCTATGCTTGTTGAGTTGTCCTCAATCCATCTTCCTTGTT
The DNA here is from genome assembly GCA_009831015.1 of Picea engelmannii. Lineage (NCBI taxonomy): Eukaryota > Viridiplantae > Streptophyta > Pinopsida > Pinales > Pinaceae > Picea > Picea engelmannii. The sequence continues at coordinate 536,242 of ML781628.1, read as the reverse complement.
GATCTGTCATCCTTGATCTCCTCATCCAACGGCTTTCTTTTTCGTACTTTGCTCCAGCTTTTCTTCTCTTTTTCTTTCTTCGACCCAGTGACAGTCATTGTGTCTCCCATGTAGTTCATGTTTGACATTTTCTTTCTCAATCTTTGATTCCTTCCATAACCAAGGGCCAACAGGCCCCCAATAATCACCTGTGACTCATCCCGAGGCACTTCAGATCTGATCCTTCCATTTCACTTCGACTTTGGAGTGCAAAGTGCATCCTTTACTTTATTATTTATGCATCCTTCCTATCCTTGTGCAGACTATCTTTTCTATGTCTGGTACCCAGTTTCAACTGCAACTGGTACCTAGACCCTTTTCTCCTTGTTTTTACGAAGAGATGCAAGGCAGCTGGTTGTCATAATACAACTTCAATCGACTACCTTTCACTAATCCTTCTTTCCATTCTCCCTTCAGTGTCTTCAGCTGCGCAACTCCTCCTTATGTAACATAGGTGATCTCATATGGTCCAAGACAATGTGTTTTGAACTTCCCTGGATTTCTTATAAATTTATTGTCATACACTCATACTAAATCACCTTGCTGAATTTCCTTCTTCTTGATGTGTCTATCATGATAGGCCTTCTCTCTTTCCTTATGTACCTGCTGATGGAATCCTGCAATAAATATGTCTTCTTCTAGTTCAACCAGCTAGGCAAGCCTCTTACGAACAGCGCTAGTATCATCCATGTCTGTAAATGCAGCAATTCTTAAGCTTGGTACCAAGTACTCCATCGGGACAACATCTTCGAGACCATAAACCAACTTGAAAGGGGTCTGCATTGTTAATTTTTTGCAAGTGGTTCTATAAGCCTAGAGTACTACTGGTACTCTTAAATCCCAGTCATCCATATTCACACTACAAATCTTTGTCAATGTTGTCTCCAAGATTTTGTTGAATGCTTCAACCGTTCTATTTTCTTGTGGATGGTAAGGTGTACTCTTCTGATGGTGAATTGCAAATTCTTTAGTCAGGGATTCCACTATCTTGTTGATGAAATGAGTACCTTAATCGCTCATAAGAGTCTTAGGGCATCCAAACCTGGTTATTATGTTATCAAATATAAAATTCACAGTTGTAGTTGCACTACAATCCTTGAATGCTATTGCATCGACCCATCTAGTCAGGTATTATGTCACAGTGATAATGTACCTTGCTCATGTGCACTTTCCTGGTGGTTTTATAGGTCCCATGAAGTCAATGGCCCACTTTTCAAATGCTTGTAGGGTCATCTATGGTTCTAGTGGCATTTCATCTCTTTGGGATGGTTTTCCAACTCTCTGGCATACATTACAGGCTCTAGTATACTCTTTAGCATCTCTGTGTAAAGTAGGCCACCAAAGGCCAGCTCACAGAACCTTCTGCGTAGTTGCTTTCCCTACGTAATGTCCTCCTGCGATTCCTTCATGAGCTTCTGCAAGGATCATCGGGTGATTTTCCTCCATCACACATCTTCTTAGTATCTCATTAGGTACCATATTATATAATTGACTAGCTATCAGTGAAAATTCTGCAGTACACACCACTAGTTGTTTCTTCTAGGAAATTGTATACTCACTTGGGACCATTCCTGTTGACAGGAATTGGACTATGTCGGTGAAGTGGTCATCCATATTCCTAATGGTGAGCAGTTGCACATCTAGTAGTGTATCCTCTATACTGGTGGGTTCTTCACCATGTTCCAACCTCGACAGGTGGTTAGGTCCCTTGTTCATTCTTCCTGGCTTAACTATGATCTCAAAATCATATTCTTGAAATAGGAGAATCCATCTACATATTCTCCCCCCCAACACTGGCTTCTTGACTTGTTACTTCAGCATAGAGTCATCAGTAAACATTTTAAAGTGTCCTCCTAGTAAGTAATGGTGGAATGTTTGCAGCTCGTACATCATGGCTAATCCTTCTCTCTCTATAGTAGTGTAATTTATTTCAGTTGCGGATAGCTTTCTGCTGGAAAATTCTAATGGATGGTTGATCTCCCCTTCTCCAGGTTGTGCCAATACAGCTCCTAATGCAATATAATATGCATCAACATGCACATGAAATTCTCTTCTCCAGTCTGGAAATAACAGAATGAGCACAGTCACCATCTTTTGTTTCAGTGTGTTGAAGCTATTCTGGCATTTGTCTGTCCAACCAAACTGGAAGTCTAACTTTAATAACTTCTCCATTGGCACAGTAATCTAAGCATATCCTTTGATAAATTTTCTGTAATAGCCAGTATGTCCTAGCATAGTGTGCAATTGTTTGACTGAAGTAGGAGGCGGTAAGTCGACTATAATTGCAATTTTTGATGGATCAACCAGCAATCCTTGCTTGCATACAATATGTCCTAATAATACTCCAAATGGTGAGAAGAAGATTCACTTCTTAAAATTTAAAGCAATTTGACACTGCCTGCATTTGTCCAACATTAGTTTTAGACATTCAATATGATTTTTCAGAAAACTAAAAATAGTCCAGTCATCAAAATATGCTTCTAAAAACTTATGCAAAAATTCTTTGAATGCTTCGACCACCACTCTAGAGAATATGGTTGGGGAATTCTTCAATCCAAATGGCATCATTGTGTATTGGTAGGATCCCCATTCTATGGAAAATGTGGTCTTGTGGCGGTCCTCCTTGGCAATCCGGATCTGATGGTATCCTAAAAACCCATCTGTAAAAGAATATACCTCCTGGCCTCCCACATTATGCAACACTTAATCTATGAATGGTGTAGGGAAAGGATCATGCAGACAAGCATCATTCAGCTTCCTGAGATCTACGCAGATCCTGATCTCACCTGTCTTCTTGTCTTGCACCACCATAGGGCTGCTCCACTCTGACTCTTAAACAGGTTCAATAATCCCTGCTTCTAACATTATCTCAAGCTCGATCTTCACTGTTTCCTTGTATTTCGGGTTCAATCTGTAGGGTCTTTTCTTGACTGGATTCACACCTAGTTTCAAAGGTATTCACATCTCTCCCATAGGTCCTTTGATACCCTTCATATCAGTGAACTTGGTCGGAAAAAAGTCCTGATACTCGTGCAGTAATTCTGTAATTTTTTCAATGGTAGCAGCATCCCAGTAATCTCCTTCATTGGAAAGATTTTGTGTCTCCTCTATCCCAATATTGACTTTCTTTATCTTGATCGGTTGTCTAATGAATGGAAGCTCAACTCCTGGTCCTTCCACATCCCTGTGGCCTTCTGTATCAGCAATGTTTACCTTCCTCGGATCATCATCTGCGTCAGCATTAATGTTGTAACATCCCTGTAGTTTCTGGAATGGCGCAGTCCATTCATCCTCTTCTTGCTCCAAAGTGAGGCTAGATTCCTCCTTAAATACTTTCTGCCTCATGATATGTAGTGCTTGATCTACTAAAGGAAATTCACTTTCAAACAAAAAGGTGGTTACAAAATTCTAAAGCATACCTTCCCAATCTGCAGTGATGAGGCACAGCTCCGCTTGAAGGTACCAGTTAATAGGGGTTGTCTCCAACATGTTAATGAGTTTGTGTACCCATTGTTCTCAAGGAATGTTACTCCAGGCTTCTTCATAGCTTCTCACGTGGTCCTTTGGGTAGCTTTGACCTATGTACCTCACTTCGCAGCTTCCTACTTGTGCTGAGAACTGCGTTGTCATCAAGGTTCGACATTGTGTCCAGTCTGTAATCTTGCTTTTGTGAGTCCCCCACCATCTTGTTGGTGTATCTTTCAGGGCCTCATCCATAGCCAACAACCTATGTTGTGTTGGTACACTTGTTTCAAAATATGAGAGGAAGGCTTCTAGAGGGTTCAGACCATCAAAGGTAGGCAAGTTACTTATTGTTATACCAATCTAGTGAACTTCTCTGGTTAGTCGAGCACATCTCCTTGTGGATACTTCATACATCTAGTTCTTCCAGTTCTCCAACGCTTCTTCTAAATCTGATGAGCATGTGTTGTCACTTCGCCAATTTAGATTTCCATCGGCAGTAGGGTTGATATAATCATGTTTTTTGGTTGTTAATTTATATATGTTTTCCAGCTCGTATGAGTGGTCTTCTTCTCTGATGGGATATGTATATGGCAGACCCTCATATGGATCTAAGGGTGCAATGACCCTAAGACCATCTTTTTCAAATGTCATGCATCTTTTCTTTAAATCAACAACAGTAGAATTGTCAAAGGCCCAATCAATTCCTAGCAATGCAGGGTAAGGGCAACTATCATCAAAAATTTCAATTACCTCAAAATCTGCAAAGGTGCTCACTCCTTCAATGTCCACAGGGACATGCTCCAATCGTCCAAATGGGCTGACAAATTGTTGATTATCCATTCTAAGCCTGATAGGGGAATAGATCAACTTCGGTTTTCCCATTAGTGCCCAAGTTTGCTTCATCGTGACATTGACCTCGAACTCTAATTCGAGGACCACATAGTCTATATCATACTCTCCTATTTGAGAATTCAAATGTAATTCTTTGTTTGTTCTTCTCTTCTTGCCAATCTGGTGTACTTCCCTATTCAGTAAGGGATCTACCTTTCCTATCTCATATTTCCTGATTAGGTTTTGTAACTCTTGCACAACATTCTCATCCCGAATTAACTTAATACAAGTGTACAAAAATTCAATGAGTTTACTTACCTCTTTTCCTTCTTCTAGTAGCACAAGGAATTCTTCTATGACATGCTCGAAAGAGTTACAATAACTGCAGGTTGTGCAAGGATTCTAACAATCCCTTGATAAGTGTCCTGGTTGCATGCAGTTATAACAGATTATTTGTCCTCGGCCTCAGAACATACCTCCTCCTCCTCCTCGTCCTTTGTATCCACCGCGAGGATTGAATTTTCATCTCCCTGGACAGTTGTACTGCAGAGTGTTTCCTTCTTGATGTACTTCAACTTGAATCTTGTATATGTCCCTCGACCTCTCATGCATGAGATCGTAAGATCTACAATCTCGATCATCATGCCCCACTGATTTACAGAATGTGAAATACACATTTTTGGGTGTCTGAACATACTTCTGCATGTAATAGCACTCACCTGGGTGATGCCTATTTTTGCATACATCGCACCAGGGTAGGTTAACTTGCTTCAAGGGGCTTGACGCTCCTGAGGCCAAATACTCATGAAATAAGGGAAAATGTTTCTTATCATGACCTTCGAATCTACATCTTACACACCATATATCTTCTCTTTTGTCCTTCCCCTTGTCCTTCTTCATATCCTCAACCTGCAGAGACAAACTAGTAAGTTGGCTCAAGATCTAGCTCATGCCTAAGCTAGATTCTCCCATGGGTGTTGATTCAAGATTCATGGCGATCTCCAAATATTCTGACTACGATGCAATCTTCTACTGCATCAAAGGGACTCTGATGTGTGGTAACATTGATGCAATGAACCATTCTTTATTCTGTTCATCGAGGATCTGAAAATTTAATCGGCATGTTAGGGTCTTGAATCTTTGGTCGAACTCCCAAATAGGCTCTGCTACCTTTTGTTTGATCTCTTTTATCTCTGTAATACATTGTGACTCCGACTTAGGTTTCTTAAACTCTTCAATCAGTGCATTCTTGATCTCATTCAGTGTCTTAGGCTACGCCAGTCCTTGGACAAGTTTCATGTACCATCTCAATGCGCGGTCCCTTAACGTAGTACTGAATTGGGTTCTCTTGATGGCTTCGTCGGTGATACTTTTAATATTCCACACGGCCTCACATAGGAACCAGTGTTGATCAGGATCCTCAGATCCATCTCCCCTGAATATAGGGAGCCTCATCTCATCTGCCATAGAGTTCCCTAGGCTTCCCGTCTGATTATAGGCTGAGGTTCTAGTAACAGCACTCTGAAGACTCTGGTGGTTCTAGCTATTCTGGTTGCTTGGTGCTATTGAAACAATAGGAGGGTTAGTGTTACTTACTTCAGTAATTTGCACAGTTCCTGAGGTTTCTGGCTCACTTTGGCGAATTTCTTCTACTTCCCCTTCTTGTGTTCTAGTGGGTTCTGAATGTTCTTCGTCGGTTAGATCTACCTCTTTTCCACTGTAGAAACCCTCTTCTCCGTAGTTTTTGATGCAGCTCTGCCCCTCGTAGGCAAACCTCTTCCACCAGGACCTTCTACTTCTCGGGCCTGAAGAGTTAAATACTCTTCAACCCCCTGTCAGGAGTCCTCAATACCCACAGAACTCTTCTTCCTGGCGATCTCCCCTTTACCTTGTCGGGAAATCGGGTTTCTCGTTATCAGAAACCTGTGGGCACGGTTCTCGTGCTAACCAAAACCCCGAAACCCGATGGGTCTGAATGTTAACTTTTTCATTCCTGTCGGGGATTTTCCCTATCGGGAAATCAGCACACGCGATGCCGCGGTTCACTTGCACCATAAATATCCAAACCCTGAACTCCGATACGCACGTGCACTCTCTCCTTGCCATGTCACCTTCTCTCTCCATTCTATCGGGAATCACATGATCGTGATTTCAACTCCAGCATTTCCTTGGCATGGGAATATCCCGAATGCCAAACCTCGATTTCTTCGGATTGCAGACATGTGTCCAGTTCGGGATCCACGGTCTTAATCTCTTCGGGAAATCGTGAATTGCGATTTCGGTTTTAAAAATCACATGACTATGAGAACTCCGATATCTCGATGCACTGAAGTTTTGATGGCTCTTGGACTCCTCCTGCGCCTAAGGGATAAATCACGCGCAACTTTCAAAGATCTTACGGTAGGCAGGACTTCACGAATCTCCCCTGCGAGGCCTGGCAGTTGATTCCTCCTCCTTGAGGATTTCTTCCGCTCTAAATCTTCGTCCGGTTCGAACCTTCTCCTGGGTCCGTCTCCACGGTATCACAAAGGAACTATCCCTCCTGAGCTTGTCAACTCTGACTCCTTCAGAGACTTTGCACACACTTATTGTGCTCGACCATCAACCACTCTCAAAGTGTTGAGTCCTTCAGATCCTGTGCACTTACAGCCACAGTAATCTATGCCTTCCTTCGCTCAGACTAGCCACTGAGACTTCAAATTCAGCCAGTACTTCTCCTACATGGATCTACCAACCACCTCAACTTCTGGGTGAATGAGAATAAGGGTTTAACCGTCGAGCCTCATCAACGCACTCTATGTAGATGAATTCAACTACACTCTATGCAGGAATCTCCTGGCTCAAACAGAGAAACAATTGAAACTTATTTTCTTCTCTCTCGAACTTCAGTTAAAAACCCTAAAATCACATGCACAGCATATTCAAAGCAATTGCACGACCAGAAAGCAAACATTCATGAGCACATAAACATCATACACAGAGAAACAACATCAGCCATGAAATTGAATCAAAGACTCTCTTATCCTTATATTATCTATGAAATTGAATCACATAGGATCTTATCCTTATATTCACCCATTTTGAAATCAACTAAACATTGTTTAGTGACACTCACTTGATGTCCCTTCTGCAGCCATGAAACTTTGTATGGACTCGGGTGATCAGTCGTCTCCAGCTCTAATTTCTCCACCATATCGGTTGAAACGAGATTGTCGGTGCTTCCATTGTCCACAATGACCTTGCATTTCCAGCCCTTGGTCTTGCACGTGGTCCTGAACAGTCTGGTTCTCTGAGCTGTGTCCTCCACCTCCTTCTCGGGTGTTAAAATAACTTTATGCATCGTCAACGACCTTCCTGCTTCGGTGTCTTCATTCTCAACATCACGCCTGTGCGCCTCAGCGATGTGAGCTTCTCCTCTGTCTGTTTTCCTATCTGGACAATCAACAGCTTTATGTCCATCCTTCCCACATGTAAAACATGTGATGACTCCTCCTCTGCATGTTCCCCTACCTCTGGTATGAGGAAAAGCGTTTGCATCAGCGTAACCGCCACCCTGTTCTGTATGTTGTCTCCTTGGCTCAGCATATTGTTGTCCTCGCTGTGAGGTTCCACCTCTCTCAATCTTACCCTGAGGTTTCTTCC
>ML781628.1:478884-493645 GCA_009831015.1 Picea engelmannii | reverse complement strand
GAAGGAGACCTGGAAGAAAAGAAAGCACTCACTCTTGAGGACAAGGCTCCAGGTTTGATTAATCAAGATTCAAAGGTACACATGACAAGATGATGACTTTAGTTGAGATAGCAATCGTCGTAAAGTATTATACTTGATAGCATATAGATGTAAATACTTTGCCTGATATGACTAACACCTCCTCTAGGAGAAACCTCATGTGTTAGTTTCAAATTGCCATGGAAGAATGCTTGGTCACAACACTAAGAAAGTGTTGACCTCATTTCGTATTGTATTCCTTACCTTTAATCTTTGTTAAACTATAAGTAATAAGCTCTAAAGGAGCTACTGTGATGATTGTTCATTCCATTGCTTTATATTATCAAGAAGGATATTATTCTTGCTTCTTGTTTTGTTGACCTTGCTCCAGGTCACATGAGGAAGCTATAGCGAAGGTTGCAGAAAGAAACGTGCTAAAGAAGAAATCATAAATGAACCAATCATCAGTGGAAAAGAAGAAGGCGGGTCACTCAGAAGCTGCCATGACCCACGCTATTGAAGAATCCATGTGAACTCTAGAAGATTAGTGTTTGCACCCAATTCGTCACTTGGTGAGCAAATAAAGGGTGCTTACTTTCCCAGTTGGGTCTTGCTGAGCGTGACAGCTGTAGAGGAAAGAGTTAGAAAAAGAACAACAAAACTATAAACAAGAATTAGATTAAAACAAACTAAAACTATGAGCATATGGATAAAGAAATAACAAAGACAACAAGACCAATATCACCAATGTTTTTAGGCTGATCAATTGATGAAATCAAATCACAATGAAGGAAGGGGACTATGAGTCCCTTCTTTCTCCAATGGAAGGCTCTTGTGCCCTCACAAACTTGCTCTCCTTACAATAAGAAAATGAGAATGATGGTGAAAGAACTCCAAGAACATTCACTCAATGGAGAGGTGAATGGCTCAATGAAATGGTGTTAATGTGTTATTGTCAAGGAGTGAGTCCTTAAAACAATCTAAGCAGCATAACATTACATGAAATTCCTTGAGAAAATGATGTTTCTTCACGGATTTTTATAGCATAGCATTGGGTGATTATGTAACCCCTTTGAAGTGTGAAGAGGGGCTCTTTAGGGCTTCATTAGGTCTTTGACCAGCCTACCATGCGGATTCAGCTCAGATTTGATGGTCAAATCAGGTTGGGAGTTGGTCCATAAGTGGTTGGGAGGCCGACCAATTCAATAAATGCGTGGTTTAGCAGGTGCGCGGGTTTTGTCGCTAACAGTCACGCATCGTGCGCGCATGTGCGCATTGTACGTTCTTGTTTCGCGCATATGCACGCGCACCCATCTTATGTAAAGAGCCCTTCAATTTTTGGTTGCTTTGTATAGTTTTTGACCCTTTTGCAATGCTGTGGAATTAATCCAGTGCCATGAATGACTTCATTCCTATTTTGATGATGATGAGTTCTTGTCGCCATGTGCGGATGAAATTTCAGTGATAACAGATGCCCCCTGATGGATGAGGTTAGGAGCAAGCGTATAGCCGAAATCCATCAATGTTTCTTCTACTGAGAATGTTGTTGTAAGGGAGAGTAATAGTGGGACCGTGTAGAGAAATCCATTGGAGAATAAAGGAACCGGTAGAACCTGACCTTCCATAAGGTGCGTAACAATATACAAGTGTGTACAAACGAGGTGGGCATGCCCCATGCTCGTGTGATGTAACTCTGAAAAAAGATGACTAAAGTGTTGGTGTAGACAATTGCAGTGCCCTCGGGGGCGGTGATGATAAAGGCAGAAGACAATTCAGCAAAGGAACATACTCTGAACAATAGGCAATGATCGCAGTAATAAGCAGCGATGATGATGTGGGTAGTAATGGCCCTACCAAGTTCAAAGGTCTTCGGCAACTGATAATAATAACTGCAATAGTCGCAAAGTAAGACCCACCGTAACATGAGAAAGTGTTGGCGTCGAATGTTATGGGGGTCAACGACAGTAGGGGGCAATGGTGTTTCCCCCTATGCCATCCGAGATCGCTCATTAAATGGAAAATGAGAATCAAGATACTGTCGCCCTTCTGGAAAATTGTGTTGATGTCGAAAAAAGGGGAACGCGACTCCCAGGAGCAAAGGGCTTCATGGAATCTACTGAGGTGAGGAAGTGGCAGAGGTACATGGACGAAGTCAAGAAGTGGGAAGACTCAAGACTGCCCTTGGTTGGAGGGTGTATGATATAATGATTGGCCGCAACCATGTGACAAGATAGAGTGTCAGGGGGACAACAAGACCAGTGATAGGTTGTGCCAGAGGCGGGACAAGGTGAACAAATTCAGAGGGTAGAGGCAAGTGACCTGTGGAGTACTCTGAAGATATGGACGATGTCGACAAGGGAAAATGAGAAGCAATGCTCCAACCAAGGGTGACATGGGTTGCGTGTGGCCAAAAAGGAAGCAAGTCGCCAATGGTGACGACAAAAAGGAAATGACTGAAAATAAAGGTGTTTGTACAATAAATAATGAATAATTTTCTGGGAAAAATGTACAAATACAGAAACGGGTGCCCCAGTGTGAAATGAGTGCCCCAGGGAGGGCAGAATTTTCTTGGAAAACAGATGAAGGGTGGGGGCCCCATTGGTGAGTTTCTGTATGAGGTAGGTGAAATGGAGATAGGTTCGCAGATGGGCAAACTAATGGTGGATGAAATGGAGGGTTCATGATCCTGCGGGGGTGCAGGTAAAGAGAATAGAACCATAAAGTGATGATCTGGGAGTCCATATGGGAAGTTAGCAAAATGAGGGGAAGAAGTATGTGGTTGATTCGCAACATGATGAAAGACTACCGGGACTCCCATCCCTAAAGGGTAATGAAGAACAGCATGAGTGTCAAAAAATGCCAAAAGGTGTTATGAATGGGACAACTCATGTGGGTGAGAAAGCTACCGGGTAACAGTACCATAGATGCAAATGGAGGTGTGAGTACTGCAGAGCCGAGAATGATGATCCTAAAGGCAAATATCAGAGGGTGTGACTGGAAATGGAAATGCAATACAATGAGGGAGACTACATGCCAGTGCTGAATATATATACCTGAAGGGATGATGTCAGTGACCGATGAGCAAGTACCTGCGCATATAACAACCAAATACTCAAAGTGAACTATATCTGAAGAGAATCAAATATATGAGCATGTATTTGACAAATGTGACTATGCACGTGCGTACCTGACCATGATATAGAAAAAAGGGTGCCCCGGGGGCCTAGGACAAAAAGTGACCCAGGGACTGTCGTGATGTAGGTGGCGGGATGTTGATCCCATGGCTGAAGAGGGTTTGAAAAATGGACACCTTGGGCTCCCGGAATGGTGAGTGGAAGTTTGGCAGAAGGCCTATATATAGTTGTAGGGCCCACATTGCTACCTCATTTGTACATGCTGCTACAGTGACTGGACGAGCAGATTGCAGAGGAGATTTGGAGTTTCAGGGAGCACGAGGTATCTGATCGACGGTGTGCGAGTATCAGGTTAGTGGTATGATCATCCTGCATAGAAATAGGTTTCCAATTTTTGGGCAGGGTAGGTATGGGGGGCCGTACAGGGGGTTTGAGGGGTTTTTTGGTAGGATGTGGGCCCACATGCATGGGCGATTCAATGGAAGGCGCGCATCCGTGCGCGCCTGTCCACCGAATAGACGCGCATGGGTGCGCGTGAGGGGGAATTTAAGGCGCACCCTAGGGGCGCGCCTGTGAGGTGGACAGGCGCGCATTAGTGCGCACCTGTGGGGTGGACAGTCGCGCTCTTGAGCGTGGCTGTGAGTTTGAACAGGCGCACTCAAGAGCGCGCCTATGTAATGAACAAACGCGCATATATGCGCTCCTGTGTAGTGAACAGGCGCGCATATGTGCGCACCTGTATAGTGAACAGGCGCGCATATGTGCGTGCCTGTGTAGTGAACAGGCACATATGTGCATGCCTATGGGTTAAAAAACCACGCCTGTGTAGTGAACAGGCGCATATGTGCGCGCCTATGGGTTAAAAAACCGCGCCTTTTAGGCAAGGTTAAAGGATAAAAAATGAGTGTTTTTGATGCATTGCATGATTGCATAAGATGATATAGGACTATGTGTTGCTTGCAGGTTGCCAGCAGTGGTGATGGTTGTGTGGTGGCGTGAGTGAGACTGGTCGCAGTTGCGAGATGTTGTGTCCAACGCAGGGCCTGAGGTGCGAGCGGCTTTAGCAACTGTGGGTTGCTAAAGTTTTTTGAGTGCCCGTTGATACGGGCACAGGAGTACTTGCTACAGTTCCTGCTCCAGATGTGGAGTCCAGATCTGCACTGCTTCCTCGTGCGAGGAGAGCAAATCCCCTTCACTACGGTGGAGGATATATATTTTTTGATTGGGCTCCCCTTCCAGGGAACGCCACTGCCGGTAGATCCTGTGCTGCCGAGGGATACACACCTTGCGACAATCGCTGAGCGGTATTCCTCAGGCGAGAACTACATGTCTGGGATTGTAGTGAGTGTTAGTGGTATAGATGCCCTGGCGCATCGTTGCATAGCGGCGATGATTGTGCGCGTGTATGGGTCACTTGTGACCCAACGGATTAGTGGTGGCCAGCTGCTGGTGCTGGAGAGGGTGGTGGTGGGCCGTGAGTAGTTTGCATGGGGGTTGACTCTACATGCGCGGATGATCACGCAGTTGGATCGATGTCGATCCACAGGTACCGGAGAGTTCGCGTTCGGCTCAATCCTGGTAGCCTGGTTTTTGGAGAGGGTGTCGATGCTGCGCCCGCGGGTTCTTCTAGAGGCACCTGGGGCACAAGATCCGCGATTGAGGTGGTGGTCTACAGTTTTGGTTTTCCACGGTGGTGGCGAAGGTGGTCATTATTTTACGGCACAGGCGGCGCAGATATGGCGGCAGATGTCGCAGGTCATACTTCGGTACCCCTATGCTAGGGTGGACTTCCGGGGGGACCCGAACATGGTGCTGCCTCCTGGGGAGGTATTTGACCATCGAGGTATGCTGAGTATGTGTTTGGTTTATGTTATGTTTTTGAGATATCAGTTCATATGTGACATAGATGTTGATACGATTGTTTGTTTGTTGTTTGGTGCATGTGCAGATGTGGCACCTCGCGGGCGCGAGGTGGAGTGGCAGAGAGCGTCGGTTCAACGAGAGCCAGAGAGACTGCTACGTGGAGAGAGACGTCGGCGGGATGAGGCCGCGGGGCGACCAGCAGAGCCCGAGAGGGCAGTGAGGAGGCGTCGGTTTGATGATCCCGGTGCAGGGCCATCACACGCTCCTCCGGCGGCAGCCGGAGTAGATTTTGATGATATACGTCGTCGTCTGGAGATGGTGTTACAAGACGTTCCTAAGGGCATGTGGATCTGTATCAAGGATGAGGGGTTCCTGGAGCAGTGCATAGGAGTACCTCCACCATGGCGGGGTATAGTGCGACAAGCAGCTGTGCTCGCCGCGATGACTAGTGGACGCCTGTCGTCGGGGCAGGAGGGTCCTGCAGGTGTTCCACCACCACTGCCTGGGGCAGGTGGGGGTGGGCCACCACCTCCTCCTGAGGGAGGAGCAGCTGGGGGTGCGATAGAGGCACCCTGATGGATGTATATTGTATACCTTTTTGATATGATGGTGAGCCGGTTTTTGTACCGAGGTGTTGTATAGGCCTACGGATACATGTATTTTTTGTATGTAAACATTCGGATGGCCTGATGGGATAATATATATATATATATGAGTATACATATTTTTTGGAGATCCTGATGTTTTCTATATGTGTTTTGTGTTGATGATGATGATGTCTATTCTATCTATATGCTGTGACAGGATGTATGAGATGTTTATGTATGTATAGCTTGATGTGATATATGCCAATCTAACACCATGTTAGCTATTTCATTTGTTGTTTGATTCAATTGTCTTGGAATATGTGTAAATGTAATGGAATCAAAATGTCGAGATAACAGTCTAACCTGCAGGTATTTGCAAAAGAGGCACGGATCGCGTACACGGTATACATTGTTGAGCTGGAGAATGACTAGTTGTGAGTCGAGGAAGATGCTAAGGTGACGAATATGATGACGTTGGGCGTCGGCCAGGAGGCCAATGACCGCAGTGTATTCGGCTTAGTTGTTGGTTGCTGGTCCCAAACATATGCCGCTTGAATGTAGCATTTCGTGTGAGGGTGTGTAGAGAGCCCAAGCAGCCGAAGCGAGATTTTGGGTCCAACGGCTGGCGTCGTCGGCGTAACCAATGTGGTAAACTGGTGGAGGAAGCATCTGTTAACAACACAAAGGATAGTTTAGACGAAAAAAGATTAAAAACGCTAGAAAAGAAAATAACTTAAAGTAGCATGACTACGTTTAAGCATAAAATTTCTTGAGATACAACCCATTGATGGGTTCTTTGAGCGAGAGGCCTTCGGGGGAGGCCAAGATGTATGTGCCTTTGGTGAGGCAATGTTGGATGATGTAAGGGCCATGCCAAAGTGATTCGAATTTTCCATGGCCAAGGGTATCATGGGCGATATCATAGGCCAAGACGAGGTCGCCTTCGCGAAATGACCGAAGGTTGACATGGCAATCAAAGGTAGCTTTGGATCGTTTTTTAGCTACCTCGTTGTTCTGTAATGAAGATCGGTGATCTTCATCCAGCGACTCCAAGTTCAGCAAGCGCTGCTCCAATGGACCAGTGTCAGGTAAAAGCTCAATTGCGGTGCGTAGGGTGGGAATTTCGCACTCGATGGGAAGAGTTGCCTCGACCCCATGGACTAAATGAAATGGCGTGAAACCTGTAGCGGTTTTTACTGTCGTTCAATAAGCCCATAGCGCGGAAAATAACATATGATGCTAATTGGTTTTATGTTTATTAACCGTGCACTGTAACATGGTATTGAGGACTTTGTTCACTGCCTCGACCTGTCCGTTTGAGTGAGGGTAATATGGTGAGGCAAAATCGTGAGAGAAGCCTAGCCGAGATGAGAGTTCGACGAAGATCTCATTCTCAAAGTGTTTCCCATGATCGGAAACGAGTTGGAGTGGTACTCCAAAATGGGATATGACGTGGTTAAAGAAGAAACGCGCTGCAGTGTCAGCGGTATTGTTGAAGGTGGGCATGGCTTCGGCCCATTTGGTGAAGTAATCAACGGCAACAACAATGTATTTGTGACCATTGCTGGAGGGGGGATTACAAGTCATAAAGTCGATGCCCCATTTACAGAAGGGGCCCACAGTAATGATAGGGTGAAGAAGAGCAGGGGGAGTGCGGGCTTTGTTGGCATAGAGCTGGCATTGCTCACATCGTTTCACGGCATGAATGCAATCATGAAACAGGGTAGGCCAAAAGTAACCGGCCCGGATGATCTTTTGAGAAGTGGATATACCCGAAAGATGGCCCCCACATGCGTCATTGTGACAGTCATTTAAGACTCTGTCGGCCTCATCAATAGTCAGGCAGCGACGAAGGATGGTGTCGACGCCCCGCCGATATAGGATGTCTCCGATGAGGATATAGCGGGGGGCCTGATGGTGAATGCGTCGACGATCATCTCGAGATAAGTGGTTACCGAACTTTTGAGTTCGTAGGTAGACGAGAAGGTCGCCATACCAAGGATCATCGGAAGCGATGTAAAAGAGATGTTCGCCAGGTAAGTCAGTGTTGATGGGGGCACTGGGTGTGTCAGAGGGGAGGGTCGTGACAAGTTCGGCGAGAACGAGGGCCTTCTTACTCTTAGGTGTTGAAAACTCGAGGTCGTACTCCTAAAGGATAACGATCCAGCGAGCAAATTTTCCATTAACTTGTCAACGACTGAGCAAGTACTGCATAGGGTTGGAGTCTGCGATGACCTTGGTGGTGTGAAGCAGAATGTAATGGTGCAGCTTCTGGACTGTGAGGACGACTGCAAGAGCAAGTTTCTCTTCATGTTTGTACTTCAAGGGTGGTCCTGAGAGGTTCTTACTAACGTAGTAAATGACGTGTTCACGATTTTCATCTCCGAGCTGGATGAGGACGCCGACTACTGATACAGTTGATGCTGATACGTAGAGGATGTAGTCGCGATTGTAGTCAGGTGCACTAATCAAAGGTGCATTGGAAAGAGTTGTTTTAAGATCGTCAAACGACTATTGAGCATTGTCATCCCCGTGAAAAGGGATGTCATGACGTAGTAAGTGAAGGAAACCATGTGCGCGTATGGCGTAATCGGGGACAAAGTGCCTAAGAAAGTTAGCTTTGCCCTGCAGACTCTGAAGTTGTCGTAAATTCCGAGGAGGTGGAATTTCGATGATGGCTTTGACTTTAAGGGGGTCCACGGTAATATCTCTTTGGGAAACAATAAAACCGAGGAGGCGCCCTGCGGTGACACAGAACACACACTTGAGAGGGTTCAAGCGGATGTTATACTGACGACACCGTTGAAAGATGATTCGTAAATCATCGAGGTGTTGGGTGCGTTTCTTGGATCGAGCTATGAACTCGTCTAAGTATGCGAGGATGATTGTAGCCAGATCATGAAAGATGTATGTCATGGCCCGTTGGAAAGTTGTGCCAGCGTTTTTTAAGCCGAAAGGCATGACACGATATGCAAAAGTAACCCACGGGGTAATGAATGCGGTTTTGTACTGATCGGCTAGGTGGATTTGAATTTGGTTATAGCCAGAGAATCCGTCCATAAAGGAAAGAGCTTCATGGCCGGCGCAGTCATCGATAATTTGATCGATAAAGGGTGTTGGAAAATTGTCTTTTGGACATGCGTTATTGAGATCGTGAAATTCGGTGCAAACATGAATGGTGCCCTGTTTTTTGTCGACGGGTATAGGGTTGGAAACCCATGAAGTGTAAGCGATGGGATAAATAAATCCAGCCGTACGTAATTTGTCAATTTCGGCTTTGATAGCTGCGGCCTTGGATGGGTGTAGCGGTCGTTGTTTCTGGCGAACTGGTGTGATGTCAGGCCAGGTGTCAATGCAATGCTCGACAATAGAGGGGTCAAGGCCAGGCATTTCTGTGTATGACCAGGCGAAAATATCCCTATATTCCTAGAAGAGGGCTTTATATGCGGCGATTTCCTGAGGAGTGCAAGCAGCTCCAATGATGATTTCTTCGACGATGCCATCTTTAATGGAAATGTCGATTTTGATGGTGGGGGAAATGTTGTCCAGATTACCTTCTTCAAATGCGTCGTGGGAAGGAATGGGATTATTGAACCAATCGATAGGCCCAGATGGGAGAAAGTATTTGGTTTCGACCGCATAAATGGAGTTTTGGCTAGGAGGCATGAGGGCATCCTGGGGAAGGAAGAGTGCACGATGATGTAGTGCATCCCAGGGAGAGTTCGGGTGTTGTAGCTCTTCCAATATTTCTTCGTCACATTGGAAACGATGGGAATATAATGGATCGTGAGGAGTGATCGTAGTGACAGTGTGAGTGCCCCCTGTTGAAGAAACAGAGGGGGTAACACTAGGAGATGGTGAGGGTTCACTCGTCATAAACCATATGTTGAAGCACTGAGGGGTACCCGTGGTGGTTGGGTGGATAGTGTCCACAGGGGAATGAACAAGAGAGTTGAGTGGGTTACGGAGTAAATCCTCAGATACACCATCTAAGAACCAAGGAGGCATTGGGAGTGCCTCAGGTTCAGGCGAAATGACATGAAAATCCTCGAGTGGAGAGGGAATGTCAATTATCGCCTCTGTGGGTCGGTGGCGCATGGCCAATTGACGTTGCCTATATGAAAGGATCATAGGACACGGGTATGTAACATGTGCTAATGAATCATAGAGAGAGCAAGGGCATCGCATGCGGTCATTGACTGAAGTGGTGACATAGCGAATGTCAGTGATAGTTGTTGAAGAGGACGTAGTAGGGCATGGGTTGTTCTGAAATTCTTGGCGTACTGCAGCTAATGTCTGTCGGAAATGTGGCAGTGCTGGGAAATGATGGGTGTAATGGCCATACTCGGAACAGATAGCACACGCGAATTTGGTCCTCAACCCTTTACTACTAGACGGTTGGGTGGTAGCTGGACTAACAGTAGTGACGGGTGTTGTGGGAGTTTTATTGAGGGGAATCAAATTCTGTAATTCCATTAGTGATGGGAAGTTGTTGGTTTGGTGACCTTCTTTCTCACATAATGCGCAAGGTGGTGGAATGCGCGGAGGAAGTGGAGTTGTGGGCTCCTTCTTCTTTCGCCTGCCCCCAGCTGTAGCAGGGGGGGTAGGGAGTATGGGGGTAGTGGGGGTGAGGACAGGAATCGTCATGGGGAGGCCTTCCTATGGGTGAGGGACCATCTCAGGTGGATGTAAATACCACACTGGGATTGCTAACACCATATTGGGTAGTGTGAGCGTTGCGGCTACCTGGAAAGCTTCTATACCGTGTGGAGGGTAAAAGAAGGGAATTTGAGTGAGGGGTTGGGGAACAGTCTCCCAAATGGGACTAGGCCCTTGAGGGGGTGTGGATTCGTGGACCGAAGGGGTCGATGAGTGCGCAGGAGGTTCTGGCTGGAGTGGTTATGTGACTGTTGAGACGTCAGGAATGACTGAAGCCTCCTGAGGAGGACGAGCATCCTCCGTGTGAGTTCCGTCAGATGAGATGACACATACTTGATTAGGGGGAAGGAGTGGTGGTGCTCCATGGTATGTTCCTAATAAGGATGGATCTTTGAAAATCCCAGGACCCATCTCGATGAGTGGGTATGCGTCCTTGTTGGTGTGAATGAGGGGAAGAATGTTATCGAGATTGGCAGATGGGTTAGGCTCATAATGTGAGACTTGGTCGATGGTTACAATCTTTCCGTTGTGGGGGAACATGATTGTGCGAAAGATGGATGATGCCACTGCCTTCATAGCATACATGTAGCTATGTCCAAACAAGATATTGTAATCGAGTGGAGCATCGATAACTTCGATGTCAATGAGAATAGTTTTGCCCCCAAGTTCCACGGGGACATTTTGGAAGAGCCCTTCAGGAGATGATGGTCTTCCATCATAAGCTCGTAGTGTGATAGCGGAGGGTATGAGTCCCGGGGAACCGAGTTTCTGCCATACTGTTTTGGACATGATGCATGTAGATGCACCTTCATCGATGATACACCGATGGACGGTGATGTTCCGCATTTTGACCGGTATTTGAATAGCGACCAAGGAGGGAAGACGAGATTCGCAGCTATCGAGATCAAAAGTGATGAGTCGAGTATCAGCGGGGTCGACTGCCCCCAGGGAAGAAATTAGTGATTTTCGCTGCATTGGACAAGTCTGGAGGACTTCCAAGACTGACATGGCAGTCAGGGATTGGGCTAAGTCATCTACCAAGCTGTAGTTATGAGCGGCCCTATCCTGTGGGTTGTGGACATTCCTGCGCAAGGGGATGTGAGGATGCGTAATGGTGATTCGGCGGAAGGGCGAGGGATCACCAACGGTGGTCCTGTCGGTGTAGGGTTTTTTTCTGAAGAGATAGGAGTAGACTCAACGGTTGTAGGATACTGACGATTGTGTGTTTGCAGGAGAATTTCTTCCTCACTGGTGAGGAGAATTGTTTGCTCTGCTGTATTTTTGGGATTATGGTATTGACCCACCTAAGGTGGGGGATGTTGTGTGTCCTATTGGGTGTTTATCACCCCTTGATGTGGGATAGGGTTTTGCAGT
Organism: Picea engelmannii; assembly: GCA_009831015.1. NCBI lineage: Eukaryota > Viridiplantae > Streptophyta > Pinopsida > Pinales > Pinaceae > Picea > Picea engelmannii. Next base: position 482,010 of record ML781628.1, on the reverse strand, counting down.
ACGGCGGGAGGGGGTTGTTGCACATATTGTTGTGGTGCCTGCTGAGAGGCAGTTTGTGCAGGGGTATGGGGAAGATTACCCGAGTCTTTGAACCGTTTGAAATCAGCGATCTGGGGGCAATGGTGAGTGTAATGATCGAACTTGCCACAAAGAGCACAAGGGTGAATGGTTTTAACATTATTTCTCCCTGGGTGTTTGTTTTTATTTCCCCCTTGGGGGTTTTGGTTCCCTTGGTTCTGATTTCCCCCAGTAGGTTGATGTTGTGGAGGTTGATTCCCGCCTTGACCAGGGTTGTTGTTATTCATGTTCCGTCCTTTCTTCTTGGCATTGTTTGAAGGATGAGTTGGATTGGCTGTGTTCAACTGTTCAAAATTTTGGTATTGTTGAGCAGCAGAGGGTTGAACAAAGTTTACCCCCGCATGAGGATGTGGGGGAGCCATGGGTTGTGGAGGACTAGGAAATGGAAAGTAGGGATTTTGTGGTGGTATCGCTCCATAAGGTACATAGGAAGGCACAACACTTTCACTAGTACTATAAGTTGTTGTGGAGGGAGTACCACTGGTTGTGGGAACAGGTGGATGTATGGGAGGTGTCGGTGGTGGTCCACTAATGGGTGGAGGTATAGCAACAGGGTATGGCTATTGATAAGGGGGTGGGGGGTAATAAGAAGTTCCCCTGTATGTCGACGGGTATTGAGGTGTTTCGTACATCGGTGGTGGTTGGGGTTGTGGACCATGGTGTGTGGTGGCACCTATTAGTCTGTCTGTTGAGTGAGACATCCCAGGTTTGTCCTGGCCAAATGGCACAGGTTTTGGAAGATCGGGAAGTACTGTGTATAAGTATCCTGACTGTGCATAAATGAGGTCATATTGTTGAGCCTTGCTGATGGCTTCCTCTTCATATTGTGGGAAGTTGGAAGCTACATCCTTACCAAGGAGAGCGACAAGTGATCTAAGAAACCAGTCAAGACATTGATGTTTGGTGGTTTCTGCTTTACACAAACTACGTCACCTATGCCACTCATGAATGTGGTCAGCGATGTGGGTGGTTGAGGTCTGTTTGAAGTTAGATAGTAGTTCTAGACCATTGTCATGGCGGATGGGTAGTTGGAAGAAAGTTAAGAATGCTTTGGCCAAGGATTCAAAGGTTGTATGGGACCCTAATTTTTCTTCGACATACCATTTGGTTGATGGGCCAGTGAGTGTGCGTTGAAATAATCGCAGTCTGACGGAATCATCCATAATGTTATTGGAAGAACACCATAGATGAAAGGTCATGACATGGTTGGTGGGGTCATCCCCTGCCTTTCCTTCAAACTTTGGTATGTCTGAAGGAAGTTTGGTTGGCATTGCAGGCCATGTGGCATCATGCAATATAGGATCATTGGTAAGTTTGGTGAGATCTGGTATGTTGAGAGAGGCCAAGTATGGCATCTGTAGTAGGGTGGGAGGGTTAGCTCCAGCCATAGTGTGTTGTGAACCTGACCCTTGATGGGGACTAGGTGGGTTAGTGCTCCCTACTTGAGAGGAAGTGGGTCCCCTGCTTCCGTGCAAAGGAGAGCGAGTGAATGTGTGTCCTTGGGAAGTGGACCCAAATAAGGTAGAACCAAGCAAAGTTGATCCTAAGATGGTAGCACTCACAGGAGTGTGTGAAAGAGGTACCGATGAGCGGGTACGACCAGATACTCCCCCTAAAATAAGAGGAAGGTTGAGCAAGCGTCGTGAACGACGGGGGTTCTGTGGTTCCCCTATGATGTCAGACCAATTGTGTGAATGTGTGAAACAAGTGGTGAGAGAAATATAGAAACAAGAGTCTTTGTTGTGATTGTTTTACACAATATATATATCAAAGTCAAACTGTAATCAGATGTCCATCATACATAAATGAAAAAGAAGCATATATGTGGGTAAGAGAGTTTTTTCCGTGTGGAGGAATCAAAAAGAGAAAGCAAATGCTCGTGTCCTAGAAGACGTAACGTCCTTCCTCTCAAAATAGCATTGGACCTTCCAATAGTACTCAACAGTGGCGTCTGAAGTCACTTGAAGAGACACTAGTGAAGGATGAAATAACTGGTTATAATGAGGGGTAGAGGGGGCAATATCCCGAAAGAGCTGGTGATACTTCCCAATAGCCACACAAAATCCAATCAAGGTGCGATTGCAGCCCACAATCTCCACCTGGGTAGGTGTCCTAAAGTTGGTCACTAGGTACCTCGGTCCAAGTGCGACATTTAGATTTTCGGCCTAAGAAATGGGTCACGGTCTGGATCCCGTCCAAGAGGTGGGTGCCTCAAGGGGGGACGCACAGAACAACCAGACCTCTGCCTTCGACCCTTCATGGGTATCTCCCTGCCTTATGGTGATTGGAACACTGGACTTGGAGGATTTGAAGTTCCCTATTTGTCAACTTCTATGTTTGAAAATGTGAGAACCAGATAACGGGGAGTTATTTGGATGCCTATCCCCGAAATCCTACCTAGACTAAAAACTTCTTTTGGCACCTCCTGTGGAGGAAAACTTAGTGAGTTTTTAGAAAGTTTTTAGATGAAATTGTTTTGTGAGGTTGGGGGTTAAGACCAACCTCGTTTGATTAAAAGTGGGAGTGGATAGTCCTATCAAGAAAAGATGGGGTGTTTTCAGAATCCCTTTGGAGGAAACCTATTTGGACCTCCACGTTTCGAGAAGAGGCTATGTGAGTGAAAAAGTGACTTTTGTGTGTGAGTGAAAGTGCGCCAAGTTTTAGTTAATTAGATGTCACCTTGCTACATGTGGACTTCGCTTGGTCCTTACAAGAATGTGATTACCTAATTATCTAGATGTCATTGGTACAACCTTGCGGAATTTTAAAAGCCCTAGGAAACTAGCAGGTGGACATGTGGTCTGTTACCATCCTTTAACTCCCTATGTGTGAGTTTAATCTAGAAAAAGTATGAAACTATCCTAGATTGAACATGTGGGCATGTGTGGGCCCGTTACAAACCTTCTAGTTTTTTGATCTAAGAAAGAAAAATTCCAACCACTATCCTACTTTTGTGACATGTGGGCATGTATGGGCCCGTTACAAATTTAAGATATGTTTGAAAAATGAAACTAAGAGGGGTCCCAAAAAGGGCCTTTGTCCTCTCCT
>ML781628.1:449978-473998 GCA_009831015.1 Picea engelmannii | reverse complement strand
GTACATTAGCACGGATGAACAGGTTGTTGATGTGATGACTAAGCCTCTATCTCGTGTAAAGTTTGAACACTTTCGAGATAAGCTTGGTATTGTCCGAAAGGACCTTCCCTGAAAGGGGGAGTAGATGTATTCCTTGCTTCTGAACTCGCTGTTAGATGTAAAGCAAGATGAGTCATTCTTCTGACCTCGCTGTTAGACGTAAAGCATGACGTCGTGTGATCCTTGCTTCTGACCTCGTTGTTAGATGTAAAGAAATATGAGTCATGCTTCTGACCTCACTGTTAGACGTAAAACATGACGCTGTGTGATCCTTGCTTCTGACCTCACTGTTAGACGTAAAGCAAGATGAGTCATGCTTCTGACCTCGTTGTTAGACGTAAAGCACGACGTTGTGTGATCCTTGCTTCTGACCTCATTGTTAGACGCAAAGCAAGATGAGTTATGCTTCTGACCTAACTGTTAGACGTAAAGAATAATGTCACTGATTCCTTGCTTTTGACCTAGTTGTTAGACGTAAAGAAAGATGAGTCATGCTTCTGACCTAGTTGTTAGACGTAAAGCATGACGTTGTGATTCCTCACTTATGACCTCGTTGTTAGACGTAAAGAGAGATGTTGATGTGTTCCTTGCTTTTGACCTCGTTGTTAGACGTAAAGCAAGATGAGTCATGCTTCTGACCTAGTTGTTAGACGTAAAGCATGACACTATGATTCCTCACTTCTGACCTAGTTGTTAGACGTAAAGTGAGATGATGATATTACTTGCTTCTGACCCAGTTGTTAGACGTAAAGAAAGATGTGACTGACACTGAGCTACCAGCTTAACCGCTGTGACATTGAGCTAGTGTAGTATTGTGATGTGACAGCCTAGTGCTGTAATGAGGTATCATTTTTACTGATACATATTTGATGCAGATGATGATAGCATTCTTTCGAGAATGATGATGTTGTTGATGAAGAAAACTTCTGATGACTCGTAAATGTGCTAGACAATGGTTCAAGATGATATTGATGATATTGTCCTCCATATGCCACTGATGATGCAGACCTCTCTCGCCTGATGCTGATGAAGAATACCCTTCTTGTTAAGGGGGAGTGTTGAAATAATGTAACTGCGAAGAGCATTCTTATTATTATTTTATTATTGGATTAAATCCCCATTGTGGATTAATCATGTCATTATTATTATTGTTGTTATTGGATTAATCCCCATTGAGGATTAATCATGTCAGTAATTGTATAAGGACCAAATCCCTTTTTGCGGATTGGTCATCGGACAATTACAAAGTGCAGAATAAGAAGTCAGCCGCAGCAGTTATAATGGAAGACCCGGAATTAATTAAAGGTGGGTTTACCCACCCAGAGTGAGAGGTCGGCCCTGCTAGATTGTGACCTTTCACACGTGTCAGATTGATATAAATAAGAGGCTAGCGCCTCACTTCTAACACATAACTCACTTGCTCATTATCTTATGAGGCAAGCTGCAATTACCAGTTGGAGAGAGGAGAAGAAGAGTGGCGCATCTCTTGGAGAGGACTATATGTATTGGTTTGAGTTATCTCTTGAACATTGTATAAGCTATTTATGATAAGGAAGTTTTGTTGGGTTTTCTTCCCCTTGAGGGTTTCCCAGGATAAATGTTGTGTCGTGAATGTGTATTTCTCAGTGATCTTGTTCTTATTATGCTCTTATCTATTGAAATGCAAAGAACTATAATAATGGCATAAACATTAACAACTTAGATCTAAGGTAACTTAGTACTTAGCAATAGTAAACAAGTCAGAACCAGTATTTCAGCACTAAGTATCTTCATACACATCAGATCTACTATGTATACCTATCTAATAAGAACAAAGCATAAATATATCCATCTAAATATATCAAAGCACTTAGTAAAGGTAGAGATAAGAACAACAAGTCAATGCACAAAGCATAACACATAGATTTACGTGGTTCACCCCCACTCTGGGGCTACGTCCAACTCTTCTTCTATATTATCGTCGGCCAATCAATTACAAGCACAAAGCTATAGAAACCCTTACTTCACACAAGATAGAAGATCTGTGCAGCCCGCTAGATCCTTCTTCCTTGCCTTTCAGCACAAATCCTTCTATATCTTCACATAGGTACTTGCACTAAGCTCTGCAAGTCTATACAGAATGCACAAAGCTCTCGATCACACAGATCCCTTCTTGGCACTTAGCCTATATCACATAGATACAATACAATCCCCCTGCTCTCTACTATATGCCTATATGTCTATTTATACATACAAAATGGGCCTAAGTGTGGGTAAACCCATGGGTCGACATCTATTTCCCATTACATATTCCCAAAACCCAAAAAGGGACCCGAAAGTGGGTCGAGATCTCTTGATCTCTGCTTTGTATGGCACTCCATATTCAACAGGATGTCGAAGTCCCAAAAATGGTCAAATATGACCAAGTAAATTCAAAACTTGGTCAAGGGCCAATAGATCTCCCAAAACTTGGTCAAGGGCCAACAGGCCCCCAACACTCACCTGTGACTCGTCCTGAGTCACTATGATCTGGGTAGTTCTTCTTCGAAAGCCTCGATCTTGGCTCAAGCTACTTCGACTTGTTGCTATGCCATGGCCTCTTGTGCAGCGAAATATTGGATGACTACCTCATTCACAGGTCCCTCTAGGCGGTATTCATCTGCAGTGACAACCTGCTCAAGTTCTGCTCCTCGGCCTTCGACCTCTGTGAACAATTGGTAAACATTATCTTGTACAGGTTGGAGCCTCTGAGTTACTTCCATAACTCTTCTATGGATAGTGTGGATCTGCTACTGGGCGGTGCGTTGCTCCTGAGAGCACGTCATTCTTTCCACAGCTGACAAGAGTTTCAACTGTGCTTGTATCATTTCAGCTTGATACTTCGCCTCTTGGAGTTGCGACTCCAATGCCTTCAAATCTTGATTCTCAATGAGTTGCTCGTAGGTCTGGGCACTATGATCAGTAAGTTTCTTACATTCCATAGCAAGGGATTTTATTCTCTCAACAACGCTTCAAGCAATTGCTTCTCTTTGATCCCTTACATCCTGTGGAGTCTCAGGCACTACACAGAGCTATAAGTCTACTATGTGTTGTTGTAGCTACTGGATAATTTCTATGAGATGCTCTACTTACTGTGTGACTCAATCCTCTGCCTTTATTTCTAAGACTGTCACAGAGTGAAGTGCTCTGCTGACCGTTTCTATTACTTCGAGTTTATCTGCGAGCAATTGTTCTTTTCCTTGTTGTATTTGTGTTTTTTCTTCACCGAACTTTTCTTGGAGAGAAATATTTTCCTGTTCTGCAGCTCGATGCTTCTCTACAAGTACTCCTTTTACTTGCGCCAAAGCCTGGGTGGCTTGTTCTGTTTCCTCTTGTGCTCATCGAAGGCGAGCTTCGACTGTATCAGCTAGTCAGTGGAGTTGGGCTGGCTCATTTGCCAACTCTAGTTCTCTCAATGGCAGAGGCGCAGTGGAGACTGCACGGCTGGACTGAAGAACCTATTGTATTCCTCGAAGTTCGAGTTCAATCCTATCATACATTTCTTCTTTCTTCGCTCCTTGTTTCTCTACTATCTCCAGTGAAGCATCGTTGGGCTGCTATGATGAAGTCAAAGTCATCGGAGGTGAGGACAATCTGCATCTTGGTCATGGTGGCTTTTGATTTCTTCCAAGAAGAAGGTTTCGGGGGGGAAACCTTCCTCTTCTTCAAGGGGTCAACCTCATCTCTGGGTGGTGTGACTTCACTTGGTCTCTATTCAGCTTCTACTTCGTCACCACCCCCTCGGTCAAGTGACATGGAAGCAGTCTTCCATGAGGTGTTTCTTAAGTTTTGGACCTCCTGAGTCTTATTCTGTCTGTTGGTTCCAGGTGTATGTTGTTCTTTATGAGTGTCCTTTGGGCTTTCAAGATCATATATCTATGTAGGGTTGGCGGGGATAAGGAGGTCATTAGACCATTCCTTAGTGATTTCCTCAAGGTCTTCTTCTGTAAGTTATAATATGACTGGAGATACTCTTTATGTTCATATGCTCACGCTGTAATGTAGATGAAGTGTCGATTTGCATTGAACTTCATCAAGGGTTGGAACCTTTGTAATGTGTTTGGATTCATACAAGGCTCAGATTCTATGGCTCTCTTTAGCTGGAGGTAGTATGTATGAAACACAACAATCATCTTCCACTATTTTTTCATATCAGTTGAATACCATAGGGTAGTGAACTTCGTGGCAAGCGGTTCAAATGGATCTATGTCCAGGAAGGTTTCTCCTTTCGGCATCTCCCAGGAAGCAAATGCAATGAGGACCAAAAGCCAGCTGAAATGAAATTCATAACCTTGATCCTGTGCTTCTCGACAATCTAATTCCAACTGGTTAACTAGGTACTTCGCCCAATTCATCTGTAGGCCTTCCACGCACTTCCCTGCGAGGTCAAGGACAAAGCCGGTGACCTGCGTAGGTCAGTTATTCCTTACTAATTTTCCAGCTATCAATTGACATGCAAGGCGCACTGTGCCACTCTGGATTTGTTCTTGTCTGTTACGACGTGGTTCAACGATCTGGTGGCGAACCATACATGTCTTTCTACTCGTTCAGAGGATCAGCCGAACGGTTATATTATTCCCAATGGCTATATTGCTTCACCATGGCGAAGTGCCATGTGATGTTGTTCTATTATCCCTGCGAAGCTCCAATTTTGCAAATTTTCCTTCTACGAAGTTCCCTCTAGAACCTTTTGTAACTTGCCAATCTTAACTCTCTTCTTACTTAGTTTTCTAGCCTTCTTTCTAGTGAGATTTGTCTCGGTATTCCTTTTTCCATTCTGATTCTTATCTTTTTTTGGCAAAGTAACTTCGCGCTGGTGAGATTATTTCAGGGGCAATACTTCATCTATATATGGAATAGGTACTACACTCTTCTGTGGGTCTTCTAGTGTTATTCCTACTTCAACATCCAAGTCTCTGGTTTTAAATAGCTTTGCTCGGTTCTCCTGTTCTTCAATCAAGTGTTTGATCCTCCTAGTCATGAAATCTTGTAACTCTTGCTTCTTCTGCTCTAAGATTTCTTCTTCTTTTCTTATGGCATGATCTCCTTCAATCCAAGGTTTTCCTAGTAACATAGCAAATGGAGCGTTGTTTTCAATAAATTTGACAACTTTAAATTCTTCCTCTGTCGAAGTTCCATTGGCATTCATAGATGTTTGGGTAAGTCTTCCACATACGTTTATCAGCTTTCCTTTGAATAGTCTTATTCATCCTAATGAAGGAATCATAATAGGCCTCCCTATAGCTTCCCAAGTTCTTTCTGTCGTGATATTCACCTCTGTTTCCTCATCCAGAACACAGTTAATGTCGAAGTATCCTATTCTTACTTCAATGCACTCTTTTTCTTTGAAGATCTCTGATAAGTTGATATGTCAGTGGTCAATCAGGGTTTCTTTCATTTGTAACAATATTTTTTCTTATTCTTTCTGAGGTTCTGCCATAATCTCAGTTGCTTGATCTTTCTTGTGGTCTTCTTATCTCATATTCATCCTTTCAACCTTAGCAATCATTCTAGGGCAATCCAAAACTTCATGGTCCATAGCTTTGCAATAGAGGCAACTAGGTCTTCTACCAGGGCATTCTTTAACCAGATGTCCCGATTTTCTGCAACTGTAACAAAGGGTTAATCCTCTCTTTCTATTAATTGATCCCCAGCCTTTCCTGTACTGCGCACTAGGATCATGGTAGGTATAACATATCTTTTACTATTCTTATCAGATCTACTCATACCAAATCTTCTTTCATCTATCAGTGCCCTAGTTTTCAAGCTAGGACAAATCTTATCAAACATACCTAGATCCATACTTTTGAAACAAAAATTTCCACTTATCTTACTTCTATGGAGCACAAAGCTTTTAGATCTAGAACTTTTTCAATATTCTTACCTTTATCAGAGAACAGAGCTTGCAGATCTTATCTCTTTTAATAAAAAAATTCTCACTTTTACCTTTCTCAGATCACAAAGCTTTCAGATCTTACCTCTTTTAATAAAAAATTCTCACTTTTACCTTTCTCAGAGCACAAAGCTTTCAGATCTTACTTGTTTTCTTCAGATCATAATTATTTTCCTTAACACGGAGCTTCTAAAACTAAGTAGAGTATTGCGCACTAGAGAGACAGATCTACGCATAGAGATTTCAAAATTTTAGGTTGGATCTTTGCACAAAGCTTCTTCTTCGTTAGTTCCTAGCAATCACAGTTTCAGGTCCCGACGATGGAACCATTTGTTGGCACAGGGGCAGACCCAGGGTTCAACGCTACAACAATGCACCAACCAAACCTTAACTACCGACCCTTTTGGCAACACCTGCGAAGCAAATGAAGTCTCACCCGAGGTAGAGATAGGGGTGGTTGCAAGACTCATGTGTCTGCAACCTTAGCTAGGACACAAATATGTGATTGTAATACTTAACAGAGCACTTAGCACTGACAGTGCATCAATATTTAACCATTATCTACTCTGCATATAAAACAGAGCATTGCATCATTCATTCAGATCTGATGTATCTAAGAACTTATCATAGATAAGTAGGTTAGATCTAACAGATTCAAGTACTAGTGCATTCATACAAGTCAGATCTAACATCCATATACATTATTAGCACAAAGCATAAACAGATCTATCTATCTATATCAAATCACTTAGAAAGTAAGGACATAAACACATCAACACATTGCACAAAGCAGAGCAACACAACATATACTTGGTTCACCCCCACCCTGGGGCTACGTCCACCAACTCTTCTTCTTTATTATCTTCTTTAATAGGTTATATGCACAGAGCCTCAAAACCCTACTCCGCATAGGACAAGAGATCTGTGCAACTCGTTAGATCCTCCTTCCCCGAGTATATCTAAGCACGTAGCCTTCCACGGCCTCTTACAATGACTTGCACTTAGCTCTGCAAATCTCACACAGTATGCATAAAGAACTTACAATCCTTCAATCACATAGATCTAGCACTTAGCCATTCGTAACTGCTATTTTCTTACATTGCCTAGACATCTATTTATACTTTACAAAATAGGCCTAAACATGGATAAACCCATGGGCCGACATCCTATACCCATTATATAATCTCAAATCCCAAAAAGGGGATGAGATCCCGCGATCTCTGATTCGTCTTGCGCTCCTCCTTTGACAGGCTATCAAAGTCCCAAAATAGGTCAAACTTAACCAAGAACCTCCCAAAACTTGGTCAAGGGCCAACAAAATACCATTGGGCATGGAGTCAAGTTGATCAAAGTGATCAATAACTAGTTATGGAGAATATCTATGACAAGGGAAAGGTAACCAAAACTTCTGGTTATTTAAACATATTGTAGTATTTATGGTAGAGGAATTTGGGAATCACAATCCATTAAGCATAAATCATCTAGCAAGAATGAATTTTATCCTTAACTTTAGATGAAAAATAGTGATATTATTTGAATGGAATTAAACAAAGCATCTATCTAGAATGAGTTTTGTATTCATATAAATTTCATTCGAAAAATGAATCCTTGGAGAGAAAAGATATGTACTTCTATATTTTATTTTTTTTATTTTTTTTTATTGGGAGAATCGGCAACTTCTATATTTTATTTTTTTTATGACTCCAGGCTATAAACCCAGGTGCAACCACCCAGCCCGTATCTCTGGGTGCAACCACACGTTCGACCACTACCTCAAGGTGTCCCCATGGCTCCAGGTAAAGCCCTCACGAGAATTGAACCTTGCCCAACGGTGAAAAACTCCTCGCTTTCCACCATTGGATCCAACCCCTTTGAGGGATACGTACTTCTATATTGATCACAAACATTAAACTAAAAAATATTACAAAATGAAAGATCTGTCTATTCTCCTGTTCAAACCTCTTCTTCTTATTGAAAATATGTACTTATAGACAAAGATACATACGAGAGTTCAATTCTGAAAGTTCTAGATAATGATTACAAAAATAAAAATAAAAACAGAAAATACATGATAATGATTGACAAGTCTTGAAAACTGTCTCCAAAGAGCTAATGCCATCCTCATGCCATCTACAAAAATCAGATCAACTGTCCATGAAAAATCAGCCACGAGATCAAGCCCAAAAATACCTTAGGAAAGCGCTACGAAATGTTGTCAGGTGCCCTACAAATCTGGAATTGTTCCTTGATATCTGGATCTGTACCATAAAATCTGGGATTGCCCCTCATCTGTTGCCTCAAAATCTGAGACGTGATTTGATACTCTGCCTGTGATATGTCTGGATTTATTTCTGGCCAAATGTATTTTCGGGCTATTCAAAATATGCTCCTTTTTCAATATCCAGAGTAGATTTGGCATTATCAAGATTCTCTTCCTTTGATATGTGAATGTGTTCTGCATCAGGGATCAATCCAGAGACAAGCTTCATGTAGCTTTGTTTTAAACAAATGGCGCTATTTGGAAAAATCCTTATACTGTACATCATCCATAAAGGTACATAAAGGTACACCTGCCTAATGTTCACTCCCAATACAAACCTGAGTTGTGTATGCACCATCATCTTGAAGTATATACCAAATAAAATCACCTTCCCTCTGTATTGGCTCCCCTGTTCTTTTCGCTACCAAATCTTAAAGAAACCATTACATCACCACTTTGGAAAATGGGAAAAAACTCTATGTTCAAGAATGGGCGCTAGAGGATGAAGTCGAGTTGATGTTACATTGGAAACAATTGGCGATCTATTTGGTATCTGCGTTACACCTGCAACTCCCTATGAAACATAACAATAAACTAATTTGAACTCAAGCACATTTAGAGTTTGTGCTGAAGGAATTGCTTTGACTTGTGGATTAACAATAGATATATTTCTTGTTATGGTTATAATAGATTTACTAGTCAAATCGTTAGATGGAAAGAGTCTCATACACTAATTTAATGTCTTGCTTGGCAGTGACCTTAAAAATAAATGGGCACTTTCATTTCTGTCATAACCCTTCAATACTGTCTTGCTCATTTGTATCATAACTCTTCAATACTGTGTCACTTCGCCGTGACCTTAAAAATAGATGAGCACTTTCATTTCTGTCATAACCCTTCAATACAAGACTGGGTGCGAGAGGGTTTCAACATTTATTTGGCACAATGGGTTTGTTTTGGACGCCCTTTGTTTGAATGGTGACCATATGGATGCTCTGTTTTGCCCCCATTCATTCTTTGCACTGCCAATAGATTTCCTGAGAGCATGATTGACATTGGCGTTCACAACTGTCAACATATGACGTTTGGACTCTTTATCTTGCCTCAGCGTTCGAAATTTGTCATTTGTAGCATGAACATGCACTTGGGCGGGCAAGAGTTTTACATTTGGACGTCCAAGTTTGACAGTCAAAACCCCAAATACGATTTCAATGCTGGTGTGGACTATTTTTCTTCCTCCAGTGTTGGACGAACTGACAGTTGGCATCTTGATTGCTACGTTGTTTTCAAATCCTGAGTCGTCGACCTTCCTTCAAATTGCAATTCTAATTTGAGAAATAAAAGGAAGTAAACATCCTCCCTTCCATTGAAAAGTCGATGATCTCATTTTAGCATTTGATCTCTCAGGCGCTTTGAACTGCGTTTATTTTATTTATTTGCCGAGTGGGATATATCCCACATCGACAAGGAGAGCACTTTTCTTTGTAGTTTATATATATCAATGATTCCATCTCTCTGTCTCACATCGGCGTTATAATTATGCCCCTTGTGGGTTCCTTCCTTTTAACTTGGTGCTTGGTCGTGTATGATGTGCTAGCTCGTGGATACATGTTGAATTCGATGATTGGTTGGAAGATTAGGCCTCGGGCCCAATATTTTTTATCAAATAAGAATTAAAACCTTGCTAAAGAACCCGAGAGGCAAATTAGGCCTTTAAAAACTTATTTTATTATTTTATTTGCACAAATTCATATATTTTTTCCCATATTTTTTTTTGACAAGCAGTTGTGTGTCGCTACAAAAATATTGATATTGGGAGCACTGCGAAATGATCTAGTTCACTGGCGCTGCAAAAACTCTAGTTCGATACAAAAGTGTCATTTCGCTGCGAAAATGCCAAAACGTTGCAAAATGAACGAATAAGCTCATAAATTGGGCACAAAAATTATAGGGTACCAACAAACTGCATGGCCTTCTTATTGTGAGGGGGAGGGGTCTTAGCGATTGCTTCAATTCTCTCAGGTTTGATCTACATGTCGTACTTGGAAACGATGTGTTGGCCCTTGACCAAGTTTTGAGGATCATTGATCATTTTGACCATTTTTGGGACTTTGACAGGCTGTCAAAGGCAGAGCGCAAGTCGAAGCAGAGATCACGAGATCTCGGCCCCTTTTTAGGGCTTTTTGGGTTTGGGCTTATGTAATGGGTATGAGGATGTCAACCCATGGGTTTACCCATGCTTAGGCCTATTTTGTAATGAATAAATAGAAGTCTAGGCGATGTAAGAAGTGGTGAGTAGTGACTAGTCAATGTAAGCCATTGTTGCTAAGTGCAAAAGTAGATCTGTGTGATTTGGCTTTGTGCGCACTGTGTGAGACTTGCAAGGCTAAGTGAAAGCGAATGTAAAAGACTGTGTAAGGCTCTGTGCCTAGATCCACTCGGGGAATGAGGATCTGGCGAGGTGCGCAGATCTCTTGTCCTCTGCGGAGTTGATTTGGAGGCTTTGTGCATGTAAGAAGATTGAAAGAAGACGAAGAGTTGGTGAACATAGCCCCAAGGAAGGGATGAACCACGTATATCCTATGTTGTGAATGCTTTGTGCCTTATGACTGTTTTTTGTATTATTCTTGTTTATGTGGTTGAATGCTTAGTGCGTTGTTAGATGATAGATGAATCTGATATGATAGCTTAGTGTTGAATAATGTGAATAAAAGCTAGATCCGATCTATGTTTGTATGCTTAGTACTTGAATCTATTGGATCTGTATAAATACTGCGTTGATCTGTTGTTAGGGTTTAGTTGCGTTGTGAACTAAGGCTGAATATTAACAAACTGTAATAACTAAGTGCTCTATTGAGGTGTTACAATCACATATATGTGTCCCAATTAAGGTTGCAGACATCTGAGTCCTGCAACCACTCCTGCCTCTACCTCGGGTGAGACTTCATCTGCTTCATAGGTGTTGTTGAAAGAGTCGGTAGTTAGGGTTTTGTTGGTGTGTTGTTGTAGCGTTGAACCCCGGGTCTGCCCCTGTGCCAACAACTACCACTGTTTCTCTCCAATCCACCTGACTGGCTAGTCACCTGATTGCTGAGAACTGAGGAAGAAGAAGATATGTGCGAAGATCTGACTGAAACTATGATTGCTGGGAACTAAGGAAGAAGAAGCTCTGTGCGAAGATCTGACCCGAAACTGTGAAAGCTTTGTGCGTAGATCTGTTGCCCTGGTGCACAGTACTCTACTTGGATTGTGAAGCTCTGTGCTAAGAAGAGAAATCTAATCTAAAGAAAAGAGCTAAGATCTTGAATCTTTGTGCTCTGAGAAAGGTAAGAATAGTGAGAAATTTTGATTGAAAAGGTAAGATAAGTAGAAATTTTTGTTTCAAAAATATGGATCTAGGTATGTTTGATAAATTTTGTCCTAGCCTAAAAACTAGGGCACAACTAGAAGAAGGAAGTTTTGATATGAGTAGATATGATAAGAATAGTGAAAGATAGGTTATTCCTATGCATAGAAAGAATGTTTGGACTAACAAATGGATGCAGGATCCTAGAAAGATTTGTTTGCAGGTTAGCTACCATGATCCTAGTGCGCAATACAGGAAAAGATGGGGATCATTTAAGAGAAAGAGAGGATTAACCCTTTGTTACCGTTGTGGGAGACTGGGACATCTTGCTAAGGAATGCCCTAGTAGAAGATCCAGTTGTCTTTGTTGTAAAGCTATGGATCATGAAGTTTTGGCTTTCCCTAGAATGATTGCTAAGGTTGAAAGAATGAATATGAGACAAGAAAACTCTAAGGAAGGTCAAGAAACTAAAATCATGGCAGAACCCCAGAAAGAATCAGAAACTGTACTATTGCAAATGAAAGAAACCCTGAATGATCACAGAAACATCAACTTACCAGAGATCTTCAAAGAAAAAGAATGCATAGAAACAAGAATAAGAGACTTCGACATTGACTGTGTTCTGGATGAGGAAACACAGGTGAATATCATGACAGAAAGAACTTTAGAAATTTTAGGAAAGCCTTTTATGATCCCTTCATTAGGAGGAATAGGATTATTTAGAGGAAAGTTGATAACCCTATGTGGAAGACTTACCCAGATATCTATGAGTGCTCATAGAATTTCGACGGAAGAAGATTTTGAGGTTAGTAAATTTATTGAGAACAACGCCCCATTTGCTATGTTACTAGGAAAACCTTGGATCGAAAAGGATCAAGCTAGAAGATAATAAGAGGAAGTCTTAGAGCAAAAGAAGCAAGAATTAAAAGATTTCATGACTAGGAGGATCGCGCATTTGATTGAAGAACAGGAGAACAAATCGAAGTTATTCAGAAACAGAAACTTGGATGTCAAAGTTGAAAGGACACACAAGGACTTGAGACACCTATTTGTACAAGAGAGTAGAGAACCTACACCAGACGGAGAAGAAGTATTGCCCTTGAACCCTAGTAAAGACCATCAACAGCGTGAAGTTACTATGCCAAAGAAGATAAGAATCAGAATGGAAGGAGGAATACCGAGACGAAGATCACCGGGAAGAAGGATAGAAAGCTCAATAAGAAGAAAGCAAAGATAGAAAAGTTACAGAAAGTTCCAGAAGGAACTACGTAGAAGGAAGGATTCCAGAATTTGAACTTCATCGGGATACCAGCACAGCACAGCATGGCACTTCGTCATGGCGAAGCAATATGACCGTTGGAGACATTATAACCGTTAGCCCGACGACCCGAACGGTTAGAACAACGGTTATGGCCAGAACGCTCGCCATCAGACCATTGGGACCGCGTCATAACAGACAGAACTGCATTAATGAAGGATTCTCGCCCATTGGAAAGATCTATTACCTAGTTGTCTACTTATTCCATCGAGCCTTTCCCCGAGAACACTTTTGCCACTCGTGCTTATCCGAGCTCACAGATTAGTTGATTTTGTGCAGTGATCATCGAGCTATCGCCATCCATCCTGTTGCATTGAATAGTTTCTCTTCAACCCGAGATTCTCAACCAAGAGTGTGTATGTCCGAAGAACTTAGCATAGTCGAAGAGTTTGTGAAGGAGATACTCATCGACCTCATGACTAAAAAGGTAATGTCTGTGGGTGTACAAGCTTCATCGATGAGAGGAGTGCAAGCCTCCCCATCGACTGCTAGCGGATCTAGACCATCCCAAGCTGCAACTGAGAAAATAACCAAGCATAGAGATGGCTTGGCGAATGTGAAGTTATTACCATCCATCCTACCCGATTACATCCCACCCCTAGCCGGTGTAGTGATTTGTGACAGTATCCCGAGGGACTTCAACTACACTGTCATCACTGCGTATCTCCTGAAGGGGATACGCGAAGTTAGACCACAATTAGAGAGGATTCAAACCTTGAATATTAGTGACTATAATCTAGGAGACCATAAGAGCTATGGCATGCTCGCACCTCACAAATATCTGACCAAAATGAAGGGAAAGAAGACGAAAATCATCCCTCAATCGTGGACCATGAACCTCGCGTAGTCCACCCTTTTGAATGTAATGAAGATTCCACATTTTGGAAGGCACCAGGAGGTTAACACTTGCGTTAAGCTCCTGCTGTCATGCTTCCACGGTGGCTATCTATGGTAGGATAGATGTATCACTGTTGATCCAGCATTGATCCATAGGATTATCAGATTGAGCATGCAAGGACTAGATCCACAAGACTTCTACCGAGGAAAAGCTGCAGACCGCGCCTTAGCACAGACGATTAAATAAACATACGACAATGTTGAGAAGGGGATGCGAGGCTACAAGGTAGTCTCCATCTAGAATGGTGTAGTGCGCCCAGCTTGCCAATTAATTGCAGGAAAGCTAGTAAGAAAGAACAGACCCACGCAGGTTACAGGGTTTGTCGTTGACCTCGCAGGGAAATGTGTAGAAGGCCTACAGATGAACTAGGCGAAGTACCTAGTTAGCCAACTCGAACTGGATTGTTGTGAAGCTCAGGATCACGGCTATGAGTTTCACTTCAGTTGGCTCCTAATCCTCATCGTGTTTACTGCTTGGGAGATGTCGGAAGGTGTGACCTTCCCTAAGATCAAACCATTCGAGCCGCTCATTGCGAAGTTCACCACGCTCTGGTATTCGAGCGATATGGGAAAGCAGTGGCAGTCAAACACAATATTTCATACCTATTATCTACAGCTTAGGCGAGCTATTGAGTCCTTCCCTCTTATGGCGTCGAACACCCTGGACAGATTCAAGCCGCTTATGAAGTTTCACGCAGATAGGTATTTTATTTACATCACTGCGCACACCGATGAAAGCAAAGAAGAACTTCAGTACTACTACAAGTTCACTACAGAGGACCTGGAAGAAATCATTAAAGATTGGCCTACAGAACTCCTTATCCCTTTAGACCCCGCAGAGTTGTCTGACCCGGACCTCATTGGAAATCCAGTGGTTACTCGCGAAGAGTATGATGCCCCAAGAAGCAGCAGGAAGAAAAAGAAGCAATATGTACAGGAATTACACATCACATCAGAAGAGACCGCATATGAGTCACCTAGCAGAGGAGGTGATAACGAAGTGAACAAAGAAGAAAAAGAACAAGAAGAAGATAAGAAAGGCGAAGTAACACTGCCACAGAACCTCCCTAATGATACCGATCCATCTAAGAAAAGGAAGGTTTCCCCCATGAAACCTTCATCGCGAAAGAAGTCCAAATCCAATAAGCCAAAGATGTAGAATGTGCTCACAGACGATGACTTCAACTTCATTATTTCAGCTATAGGAGATGCCTCAGAAGAGATTTTGCAAAGAAACGAAGCAAAACAAGAAGTCATGTACGATAGAATTGAAGCAGAACTAAGAGGTGTATAGCAAGCCCTTTATTCGAGCTGCACGGTATCCATTGCGCCCCCGCCATCAGAAGAACCAGAGTTGGGAGATGAGCTAGCTCAACTCCGCAGACTAGATGATGTGACTGAAGCTCGCCTTCATCGAGCACAAGATGAGAAAGAACAGGCCACAGCAGCCTTAAAACAAGCATAGGAGGAAGTTATAGAGCAATGCAGGATTGCGCAACAAGAGAAGGAAGCTCTTCAAGCAAAGTTCGAAGAAGAGAGAGCGCATATCCAACAGGAGAAAGAAAAGTTGCTCATGGAGTAGGTCAGAGTAAAAGAAGTAGTCAACAGAGCACTTTTCTCTGTGACGGACTTGGAGAAAAAGGAGGGAGAACTAGTAGAACACCAAGTAGTGCAGCTCACAGATACCATCCAGCAGCTTCAGCAGAGAATCACAGATCTGGAGCTAAGAACAGTTCTGAGTACTCCGCAGGATGTGCGAGATCAAAGAGAAGTGACTTCCTGAGGCGTAGTTGAAAGAATCAAGGGCCTCGCCATGGAATGTAAAAAACTGAGTGATCGTAGTGCCCAAACTTATGAGCGACTCACTGAGTATCCTGAATTGAAGGCACTGGAGTCACAGCTCCAGGAAGTGAAGCAGCAAGCAGAAATAGTACAGGCATAGTTGAAGCCCCTATCATCCATTGAGAGGATGAAGTGATCCCAAGAACAGTGCACTTCCCAGCAGCAGGTTCACACCATTCAGATCAGAGTCATGGAAGTAACTCATAGGCTCCAACCAATACAGGACGAGGCTTTCCAACTGTTCGCAGAGATCAAAGGTCGAGGAGAAGAACTGGAGCAAGTCGTCACTGCAGCTGAACAACGCTTAGAGGGACATCTCAACGAAGCAGTAATCCAAGACTTTGTTGAGAAGGAGGTTGTGGCATAACAACAGGTTGAAGCAGCTCGAGCCAAGCTCGAGGCTTTTGAAGCAGATTTACCCAGAGCAGAGTGACTTGGGATGAGTCATAGGTGAATGTTGGGGGCTTGTTGGCCCTTGACCAAGTTTTGAGGATCCTTAATCATTTTGACCATTTTTGGGACTTCGGCATGCTATCAAAGGAGGAGCACAAGTCAAAGCGGATATCACAGGATCTCAACCCCTTTTTAGGGATTTTTGGGTTTTGGTCTTATGTAATGGGTATGAGGATGTCCGCCCATGGGTTTACCCATGCTTAGGCCTATTTTGTAATGAATAAATAGAAGTCTAGGTGATGTAAGAAGTGGTGAGTAGTGACTAGTCAATGTGAGCCATTGTTGCTAAGTGCAAAAGTAGATCTGTGTGATTTGGCTTTGTGCGCACTGTGTGAGACTTGCAAGGCTAAGTGCAAGCGAATGTAAAAGACTATGTAAGGCTCTGTGCCTAGATCCACTCGGGGAAGGAGGATCTGGCAAGGGTCGCAGATCTCCTATCCTCTGTGGAGTTGATTTGGAGGCTTTGTGCATGTAAGAAGATTGAAAGAAGTTAATAAAGAAGACGAAGAGTTAGTGGACGTAGCCCTAGGGAGGGGGTGAACCACGTATATCCTATGCTGTCAATGCTTTGTGCCTTATGACTATTTTTTGTATTATTCTTGTTTATGTGGTTGAATGCTTAGTGTGTTGTTAGATGATAGATGAATCTAATATAATAGCTTAGTGTTGAATAATGTGAATAAATTCTAGATCTGATCTATGTTTGTATACTTAGTACTTGAATCTATTGGATCTGTATAAATACTACGTTGATCTGTTGTTAGGGTTTAGCCGCGCTGTGAACTAAGGCTGAATATTAACGAACTGTAGTAACTAAGTGCTTTGTTAAGGTGTTACAATCACAGATCTGTGTCCCAGTTAAGGTTGCAGACATCTGAGTCCTGCAACCACCCCTGCCTCTACCTTGGGTGAGACTTCATCTTCTTCGCAGGTGTTGCCGAAAGGGCCAATAGTTAGGGTTTTGTTGGTGCGTTGTTGTAGCTTTGAACCCCGGCTCTGCCCCTGTGCCAACATGATGAAACCTAGGAGTTTTCCTTCGTTAACAACCAAAACAGATTTCTTGGGGTTAAGAGAGATGCCATATATCCTGCATCTGTTGAATACCTTCTTTAAATGAGAGATATGGTCCTCTCTATTCTTCCAGAAGATGGTTACGTCGTCTAGGTATACTACAACACATTCTCCTAGTTGACCTCTAAAGGCGATGTCCATGGCTCGTTGAAACGTTGCTCCCACATTGATCAGTTAGAAAGGTGTCTTCCTATAGGCATATTTTCTCCATTTGGTTATGAGTGTTGTATTTAGCTGATCTTCACGAGCCACTAAGACCTGGTTATATCCAAAGAAACCGTCTAGTAGGGAGAATTTGCTCCATGGGGGGTACAAGGTAGTTATCTTTCTATGAGGCTCTGTTTGGATTTCTGAAATCAATGCAAAGCCTGATATCCCCATTATTTTTCCTTACTAGCACCAAGTTAGAGATCCACTGCGTATGTCTTACTGGAAAAATGATTTTGGCAACCAATGGTTTATTCAATTCTACTTTGACTTGAGGTTCAAGGCTGGGGTGCATCTTCCTCAATTTTTATTGGAAGGGCTTAGTTTGGGGTTTCATAGGAATGATATGTTGTATGATTTTTGTATCATGTGTCTTGAGATCCTCATAAGTTCATGCGAATATGTCCTTGTATTCTTTCAATAATTTGATGTATGACTGTCTTTCCTTATGGGAGCAATTTTTACCCAGATTAATGTTTTAAGGTGTTATATCTAACCCCAAGTTCACTACTTCAAACTGCAGGTATTGGCTATTAGTATTGCAGTTGGTAACCTTTTTGAATTTATCATGAAGATCATAGATCTTTTCAAGTATAACCACATTCCTGGGGATACGGTTGGTTCAGATTTTTTTGTTTTTTGTTTCAGCGGAATCAGTGGTATCTATATTCATTAGCAGGTCGTTTTGACCTTCATCTATGATAGAATCCTTGAAGGTATCTTTGAGGTGTAAGAAATTTATGAGTTGTTGTTCATCATCAAAGATTCACGTGGGGGAGTGCAGAGGGGGGTTACCCCCTCTGCAGGGTTCTGGGGGGCTATCCCCCCAGCTGGGGGGTTCACGGGAAAGCGGGCCCCTGGCGGGGGTTTGGGGGCAGCGTCCCCTGATGGAGGTTCGAGGGCAAATCCCCTGAAGGAAAATTTTCCTTGTAAAACTATATTGTAATTTCATTGTAAATTTGGACCGTTCATTATAAGGTCGCAGATCTAACGGTAGAAGTTATGTTAGGGTTTTTTTCCCTACAAGGCAACCCTCTCTTATGAGGGAAATGTATTGCGGCTGTGTATCATGGTGAATATTGTATTCTGAGATAGGAGACACTGTGAGAGATAGAAGAGGAAGTTACAGTGGGTTTGTTTTAGGTTGTATCCCTTCATATGCTAGATAATAATAAAGAGAAGGACCTGGCAATTTCTCTGGTGGACGTAGCCCACACTGGGTGAACCACGTAAATCTGTGTCTCTATTGTATTGTGTATCTTCTGTGTTTTGTTTCCGCATTTGTTTTATTGCTCCACGGTCTTGTTTTTCTAACATGTAGTTCTTTTCCCTTTATATGTGTGTTTGCCTTTTGAGTAACCTTCATCATTTCTCTTTTTCTAATGAGGACATTTGTTAACAAAATGACCAATACCATCACAATTAAAACAAATTAAAGGAAGCTTACCTCTATACCTACCATTGGTTCCCTTGTTCAGTCTTTTGACGAAGTTGGCCACTTCGTCATCATCTTCCAAGACATCGATGTTGCTACTATATTCTTCTTGTTCCTTTTTCTTTTGCTTTAATCTTTTGGATGCTTTGAAGGTTGCTTCTTTTACATCTGGATTTTCCTGTTTGGTTCTCATTTCATATGCTATGAATATTCCATGCATCTCTTCCATGCTTATTGAGTTCAGATCCGATCTTTCTTCTAGTGTTGATATCTTAGGGTTGAATCTCATAGGAAGAGATCTTAGCACCTTTTGAACAAATACAGATTCTTCAATTTCTTCTCCCAATCCTATGATTGCATTCACTGTTTCATCAACTCTTAAGTAGGCTGAAATATTCTCATCTTCCTTCATTTTTAGTTGTGAGAACTGACCTCTGTAAGTTTGAAGTTTTGCTACTTTGACTTTTGTATCTCCTTCATAAATATTTCGAAGCTTGTCCCAAATCTCTTTGGTGGATTTACAATGTGCAACTTTGGTGAATATTGTTTCACTGAGACCATTCAAAAGTGCATTTGTAGCTTTGGAATTATTCTGACCAAGTTTCATTGCTTTGTCATTTGTTGGTGGAATTGTTGGTACTGTGTATCCATCTACAATTGATTTTCAAATTTCAAACCCCTGTGCTTGTATATATGTCTTCATCCTTATGCTCCAAAAATCATACTTTTTCCCATCAAAGTGTGGTATTCCATTTTTATATGAGTTGGTACTATCCATGATCTACCTTTCAGTGGTTAAACTGATTTCTAAAGGAACCTGCTCTGATACCAATTGTTGGATTACTGAGAGGGGGGGTGAATCAATAATAGCGTAATTATAATCCTTTTTCTCCAAATAATCCAAGTGTTATATCAATGTAGAATTATTATCCAATAATGAGCAGTAAGAAATGAACAATCACACACATACACAGTGCACCAGTGTTTTACGTGGAAATCCAAATCGGGAGAAAACCACGGAATGCTTTATCTTATATGTCTTGAAGAATTACATTCATTAGAAGCACCAACTTCCTTTGTTTTCCAGTTGCAACTAGAAAGAGGATCCAACCCCCTAATTTCTCAGGCTACAACCTGAGGGAAGCTCCAACTCCCCAATTATTTGGCTACAACCCCCTATGTTCTCCAGCTACAACCGGAAGGTGGCTACAACTACTTGTCCTTGCCCTATCGAATTGCTCTGAAGTAGAAGTAGAATGATGGAACCATTGTCACACTATCACTGTGAGATATACCATTGTAAACATGTACCAATAAACATGAACCATGCATCAACCTGTACCTCAACATGTAATCAACATGTACCATAAACAAGTGCATCAACCATGCACCAACCCGTACCAAACAATATGTAATCAACCTGTACCATAAACAAGTGCAAGAAACCATGTACCAAGTATGTACCAATCATATGTCAAGTACTCATCAACTATGACTCATCAATATGTACCAACATCATCAACTATACACCTCATGTATGTGTCAACTCATCAACTACTTGTCTCAACCATGTACCCAACTTGTACCTCAACCAAAATCCCTCATCAATTTCATCATCCAAATATGATTTGTAACTCTGTAATAGAATTAGTGTATATGATCACGTACCTGCAAACCTTCCTTAACTTTAACAACAACAAACTAGCATTTTCATCAAACGTTTCTTTAGTCTCACAAGACTAGTTTTGGATTAGTCAACAACCCTAACTTGAAATAATCATAACTTTGTACCTGTAATGAATAAAGATATGAAACTGATACACAATTTTCTTCAGTGTGTTTTATACAATTCCTCTATGTTTCACTACTTGGAACCTCTCAAAAAAGGAGTTATGGCAAAACTGGCACACCTTGCTAAATTCTGGATTATTCTAGAGAGAGACCTTGTAGAGCGTGCCCCGCACAGAATATTTGTTGAATTGATATGAAAATGTTGCAAAGAATGCTACAGACTATACTCTAACCAACACATATTTTTTTACTGAATTTGAATCTGTTATGAATAAGTTATGACGTTTTTACCCTAAACACATGTTTTTGACTAGTTTCAGGACTAGCCACAAACCCTATTTTCCACGGAGTGTAACTCCAAAAATAAAACGACCCACAAGCTGAATTTTTTACCACAAATACTTGGATATGTTTCCTCAATGTAATAGCAATTTCACAGTCTGAATCATTCTAGAAAAAAAAATTATTGTGAAAATGGTGAGATGACCTGAAAAAAAACATACCTTAGAAAGCATCATCAAAAGAATTTATCCTTCCTTGAATTCCGGCCTTCTTTTCTTCACTTTCCTCAGAAATTCAGCTTATATATCCTTTGGTTGCCTCAGACACCTATAGGTATTCAATATTCTCAAGTGTGTCTTAAATGAGAGAGCCTTGCCTCTTATTTATACTCTCCTAGTAGCTTCCTTTAAAACATCTTCTAGGTCACTTTGCTCACTTTCCTTATTTTAGGGTTAACCCACTTCTAATTTCTCCATTAAATTTATTATTGAATTCATTTGTTTTGTATTCACTTTGAATTGTAGTACACTCATCACTTCACTTTATTATTTACCTTTTAAAATCTATTAAACCACTTTGACTACTTTGACCTTTTGGGGCTTCTAGATGACATATGAGGGTCCTCCAACTTCGTAAGGCCATAACTCTCAAACCGTGAGGAGTTATGTAACGTTTCACATACCACCATAAATGAAATGACATGTACTATCCATATAGAATAGTATGACCTAAAAATATATCAAAACTAATACTATTTTCCATCAAACAAACTTGGGTCCATTACCCAAACCTGGGTTCTCCAACTTCTCATGGCCATAACTCTCTAACCGTGAGGAGTTATGTGAAATTCCACATACCACCAGAAATGGCATGACAAGCACTATCCATATAGGATAGTTTCACTGAAAAATTCACTGGCATTCATCTCATTATTCCACAAATAAGCATGGGTTCTCTAACAATACTTCTAGGATAACTCAATCCGCAAAGCATCTTCTCGTGAGGGCTTTCACCATAAGGGGACCACTTTGGAGTTCATCCATTTCTACTTATTATAAACCATGGCAAGACAATAACAAGTCATCTTTACATCAAACAATTTTGGGTCCATTACCCAACCTTTGTGCTATGGGGCTTTCTTCAAGGGTTGACATCAATGACAACCAACCTTAATCAACACAAGAAACTCACATATTTATGAAGGATTATATAGCATTGTGTCAGACTCAATATTCTACCAAAAATAACTTACATGTTACTCTCTTACTTTGGATTTACACTAGCGAACAAAAGAGTTATTGAAAGGATCTATGATGAATTGGAAGAGGACAACAAAAAATCCTTGAAAGAAATAAAAGATGAGCTCAAACTTTGAATGAGAACTATATTTTCCTCCTTCAAGCCATATAGGGTTCAAATAGGGTCTCCATGGAGGATGCAACTGAAGAAGAATTTGAAAAAACACTAGATATAGACCCTTGTTTTGTTAGGAACCAAATATCAATATAGCATAGAAAAACCTCAGAATAAGTACTCAACACCTTGAAAAAGAGAGAAATTCAGATAATAAGCTTCTTCAAGGGGGAAACCTCCTTATGCCCAGATAAATTTTCAAATACAAGATGATTCCAAATGAAAATGTCTCCTTGGTATATATAGAAGAATAGGAGGTATAATTACAACTAATGGACTAAATATGACATAAATAAAATAACATTACTAATGTAATATCCCCCAATTAAGAGGTAATGAGCCACTATTTAGGGCTTAACATGCCCCTCCCCTTGATACAAGTGTTGTCTACAACGCTTGAGTAACTCTGGATGCTTCTGTATAAAAGACTCATCTTCCCAAGTGGGATCTTCAACCGGTAGTTTCCTCCATTTAATGAGATACTCTGAAATGGATCTATTCCTCAGCTGGTGAATTCTTGTGTCAATGATGGCTTCAGGATCCAATATGGTTTTCCCTTCCTTGTTAAGTTCTGGAAATATAGTTTGAACTAGTATCTTGTCACCTATAACCTTCTTTAAGCATGAAACATGGAAAATTGGGTGTACTCGTGAAGATGCAGGCAACTCCAATTTGTATGCCATAGTACCAATCATTTGCAACACCTTATAAGCGCCATAGTACTTTGGTGATAATTTATTATCCTTCTTGGCTTACTTGAGGGACATTTGTTTGTATGGTTGTAATATTAAAAACACCCAATCCCCTACTTCAAAACTTCTTTCACTACGATGTTGATCTGCTTGTTGTTTCATGCGATTTTGTGCCATGGTCAGGTTGTCCTTTAATATTTGGAGAAGTTGTTGTTGATGCTCGATGTGATCTTCCATTGCTTGAACCTTAGATTTTTATTTTAGAGAAGAAGTGATGGAAGGAGGGTGGTATCCATAGAGTTCCATAAATGGTGTCGTTTTTGTTACAGTATGAAAGGAAGTGTTATACCACCATTCTGCCAAGGGTAACCATTTGAACCATTGTGTTTGTTTATCAGAGACAAATAAATGAAAGTAGCCTTCCAGACATGTGTTCACTATCTCAGTTTGTCCATAAGATTGAGGATGATAGGATGAGATATGATCCAATTAAGTACCCAAACAAGAAAATAATTATGTCCAAAAATGTCCAGTGAAGATGGGAGCTCTGTCACTTACAATAATCTTTGGGCTACCATGTAGCTTTTGAAATATCTCCATGAATGCGGTGGAAACTGTACTGGCTTTGAAGGGATGAGAGAGTGCACAAAAGTGTGCGTACTCGTTCAGTCTATCAACAATCACCATGATGACACTCTTTCCTTCAGACTTCGATAACCATGTGATGAAATCCATGGAAACCTCCTCCCAACGCTGACTTGGGATGGATAATGGTTGTAAGAGACCTGGGGTCTTAATTGTTTCCACCTTATTTTGTTGGCAAACCAAACATTCTACCACAAACTTTTGCATACGATCTCCGTTTGGGGACACCCGCAACCATACAGCATCAGGTGGCTTCGCCAAGGATGAGATCTTCATGTCAGCCAGCAGTGTCGATTGTCATATGGCATCCAACCCTTCAAGGATGAGGTATTATGTGATGTTGCCCCACTGGATGTCTGTGATGTTCTCTTGGGCCAGCCATATATGTGGAAACGCCATGCTATCTATGAGTCTCGAC
>ML781628.1:427784-448813 GCA_009831015.1 Picea engelmannii | reverse complement strand
GGAATAGATGGCTTAGATGTTTGAACATCTAGTGAGAATAGTTGTGCAATAACACCTTGATGCCCCTTTTTCAATAATTTTATCATGCCATTAGAGCTTATCACCTTACTGGGTTTCCCTGTGATACCTCTTAACTCAATTTCATAAAAAGTTATTGAAAATTAAAATCCATTGTTCCTAATGATTGTAACCATTGGATTCCTAGTAGAACATCACCACCACCCATGGGTATAGAAATCATTGGACTATTCATTACATATTCCCCCATAGTAAGATTGATCTTATTGCATTTTCCTGAGTAATTGATAGTTCCTCCATCTGCAATCATTACTTGAAACTCTGGCATTGGATATACAAAGCAATTGGGATCATTGGCTAATTTATAGTGAATGAAATTATGAGTACTTCCAGAATCAATTTGGACAATTACCTTTTTATTTTTTATATATCCTTCGATCTTGAGGGTTTGAGGAGTGCTAATTCCAGCCAATGCATTACATGATATCGTGGGAGTCAACTCTTCAGACGAAATTTCTTCTACGTTTTCATATTGAGATGGTTCTTGTTCTTGTTCCTCTTCCTCTTCACAATGTATGTAGAATAATTTCTTCTCACCACACTTATGTCCCTTACTGTACTTGTTTTCACAATTAAAGCATAAACCTTTTTCTTTTCTTTCCTCCAATTGTTGAGGTGTCAACCTTGTAGGTTGAGGTGTTTTAGAAGAAGGAGCATTATTCTCTCTATAGATGTTAGGATTGGTCCTTCTAGTAGCCGTAGCCATATTTTTACTTTCAACATTTCTTGCCACCCTAAATGCATTCTCCAATGATTTGGGTTCCCAAAGGCGAACCTCATGTTTAATTTTATCCCTTAAAGTTCCTATGAATACATCAATCAAGTGCTCATCTGGAATATTTGTTACCTTTATATTCAATCTTTGGAATTTTTCAATGTGCTCTATAACTAAACCCTTTTGCTTGATATTTATCAATTGGCTAAAGAAGGTATTGCTCCTTGTATCCTCATAGTGTGCTATCATTTCTTCCGTGAAAATTGTCCAAGTCACGAGTGATTTGCGAGAACAAAGCCATCGATACCATGTAAATTGATTGGGTTCTAAATATAAAGAAGCAATTCGTGCCTTTTGTGTATGTGGCACATTATGTAGATCAAATAATTTCGCCATCTGAAGTATCCATGTGATTGGTTCCTTGCCATCAAACTTCCTCATACCAATCTTAGGAACGTGGTTGGTCTTCAACCCAAAGTTGGAGTTTCTCCGTTCTTGATTCACCTTCCTTGTCTCCTCATCATTAATTTCATGGGATACATTTTCACTTTCAGGTGTCCTCTCTATTAAGAAATGTTTCAATCCTTCCATGATCTCTCCTTTTAAACCATCCATATTAGTATTTATTGCCTCAAACTTAGCTTCCGTTGAATCCATCATCTCTTGTAGTTCATCTTTTTTTATTGTCTTCTTTTGTAAATCATTTATGTCCCTACACATTTCTTCACCTTCATCAAGAGTCCAAGTAGGATCGTTTGGAGGCTTATTTGGTGTAGAAGTTCCCTTTTTTGGTGGCATGTTGGCCAAGTATCACTTTAAACCTTGATTTTGAGGTGGTTCTGCTAGACAATCTTCCTTTTATTATATCTCGAAATTTCAGCCCTTCTGAGTATGAAATTTTCTTTGTTTTGTAGGTCTCTAATATTTCTTCTCTGTAATGCCACAGTTTTGATAAAAATTGGATGTGCCAAGTGGAATTTATGATAACTTCCCCACAACTTGTTGATTTTTGGCCTTTCCAGGAGATCTCACTTGTATAGTGTTCCCCGCACAAAATAATTGATATAAAATTCTGAAACTCGTACCAGAACTACTACAGGTTGTCCACTATCCAATGCAACTGGTCTCACTCAATTTGGATACTCTAGGAATAATTTATGATTGTTTTACCCGGTACATCTTCTTGAGACTAGTCAATAGGACTAGTCAAATACCCTATCTTCCACAGGGTGTATATACAAATTTAAGATGAACCAAAAGCTAAAATTGTTACCATAGATACCTTCTTCATTTCTGTGAATAGAGATCGTATTTCAGGGTTTGAAATGTTACAAAAAACAATTTATAGTGAAACTTTCACAATGACTCAATTAAGGTTGATTCCAGAATCCTATCTTACAAAGGTTGTATATCCAAAATTATAAGGCCTAAGGAGCTGAAATTTTAACCCAGCGTAACTTTATCTGTCTATTAAATATCCTCCAAGCCGTTCCTTCTGAATCATTGTAGAAAACAAGTTATAGCAAAAATTCCAAGGTGTCTCAGATGTAGCAGCGAAACCCCAAGACCTTGAGCTCTGAAACCATATGTTAGGAACCAAATATCAATATAGCATAGAAAAACCTCATAATAAGTACTCAACACCTTGAAAAAGAGATAAATTCAGATATTGAGCCTGTTTGAGGGGGAAACCTCCTTATGCCCACATAAATATCCAAATACAAGATGATTACAAATGAAAATGTCTCTTTGGTATATATAGGAGACTAGGAGGTATAATTACAACTAATGGATTAAATCCAACATAAATAAAATAACATTACTAATTTAATATGCCCCAATTAAGGGGTAATGAGCCACTATTTAGGGCTTAACATGTTTCCCCGCCCAATTGGACAAAGATGATGCTGCTTAAATATCCTCCATCTTTTATCTACTACTTTGTTTATCTATGTATTTTAATATTATGTTTATAGAGCATAGGCATGGTTACTCTCAAAATTATCTTTTTTGGTACATAATTGAAGTTAAAGGCCACGATCCAAGTTATAGATTTTATTACTTGGAATTCAATGCTTAAGTCTAAGGCCTTGTTAATAGGTAGTCATGAAATTCATCATTATAAAATACCAATTCCCAACAAACTTGAAAATGCTCTATGCACATAAAATTAATAGCAGGTGGCATGCTAATTTATTCAGACATCTAACAGTAATTATAAAAATGTGAATGCATCTAATTTAGAAAACACAATAGAATTCAAATAAACATTACACAATGGATTAAGCATGATAAAAGATAATAGAAAACTTATATGTTTCCTCTCATCCATGGGCTTGTTGTTCATTCTCTTTCAATAGCAATCCACCTCTAAGTTGAGGCTATGAGTCCACGAGGAGGTTTGGTCATCTTGGTTTTCCACTCTCCACACACTTATCATCCCAATTCCCAGGTTACTAACTCCTACAATAGCTCCAATCCATCAGCTCTCTTCCCCCTAAACTTGCACAACCCAAGGAATTGGATCCACTTTCTCTATCATGCGGTCCCTCAAGCCTTACCACTTCCATTCAAGGGGATATAACATACAATTGGCCAGGAATATCAGAGTTGAGGACTCCAGGAAATCTTAGCTATAATTTTGGATTCCTCACAGTAGTCTTCTCAAAGTTCTTGAGTCAATTTCCTTAATAGGAAATATCCCTTACATGCATACAACCTTCTTTTCTAGGATAAAAATTATCCCAACAAGTTGTATTTCCATGGATAGAATGTTTGGTTCTCTTCCCATCACCAAACTCCCTCTAGCTGCTCCAAAATCAGCATGTAAAAACTGTACCTACCATACCCATTTGATTTTCCCTTTTACCCATGTATATTGAATATCAAATTCCCCAATGTTGATTGTACTCAACCCCATGTTCTCAATAACTATGTGAAGCGACTTTTCACACCAATCCTCTTACATCTATTCAATGATTGAGTGTTGAATAATTCAAAAGGAGGATTAGATTGTAATGACACATTAATTCAAGAAAATCACATGGGTTTTCCCTTGGACTCCCCTTTATCCCCCCTCTCTTGTGGAATCNNCCATCGTTATCATCCCTCTCGTATCACAGTCAATGATTATTTTATTAATGATTCCATTGTACATTTTTACATAGCTCAACCCTCATCCTTATTAATCCATATAGGCTCTCTAGCCCAAAATATATCGCCTCACCAGCCTAAATCACATTTACACAATTACATTATAATTTGCAGGGATCAAAACTAGTGATGTTACATCCCCCCCACCTTATTTTTTTAGTGTCCTTAGTGCATAACACCATACAGGTGTACATATGTATTACAATGCTAGGGTCTTCGGACTTTAATCATCATATAGTCTCTTTGGCCTAATATCACATAGGCACTCTAGCTCAAACATATATACATATGCACTCCAACCCAAAACATGTACACATAGGCACTCTGAACCCAAACCATGCATTATGAGTTCACACTTCAGTAACTCTTGCAGCAATTCCAACCAACAATATATATTTTCCCTTGGTCTGCACAACCCAAGGAAGTGTACCCCCTTTCTACTCTATAGGCCCTTAGGCCATACTACTCCCCTTCAGGGCTCTAGCACAGACCAGCTAGGAATTCTCGAAGATATGGTTCCATCTACTCCAACTACAATAGATTTCATAATTTTTTTATTCCCATGGCAATCACAACCAATAGGCTCTCATTCCCCTCAACCTGCACAACCCAATGAAGTGTACCCCCTTCTCAACACTGTAGTCCCTCGGGTTGTATCCCTTCCCTCTAACAAGGTCGGATGTGAAGTCTTAGATGTGTGGCTCTAGGAACTCTAGTTGTGATAATGGAATCTCCAAAATTTCAAATAGTTGTGGATGCACCTCCTACATTGAATCTTTTAGCTCCACTTTGCTTCTTCTGAACTGCAACAAGTCCACCGAACTTTACTCATTCCATGCCTTTGTCCTTGAGCTCCATTTCCTTCAGGTTCTCTTCTTTCCAAGTACTCACTCATGTCTTTTCTCTTCAGTTGTTCCTATATAATACATCAATAAATATACATGTTATAGTCATTATCATAAATCAATTATCTTGTTCATGGGATTTTTGAACTCCAAAATATAAACATTATTCCAAATAAGTTTGTAATTGTAAATTAGTACTTATCCGTATGGTTATGTTATGCTTCAAAAAGATACCACGAGAAATAAGTCAAATCATTGTCATTTTTTTGACACACCCTCATGATCCTAGACACTATACCATATGCATTATTAAGTTTCCTCTTCCTTTCTATCCTCGCCCTCTAGGCTCAAGCATCTTCTTCTCTGCTACACAGTCACTCGGGAAATCCATCATTTACCAAGGTGTTCTTGTGCAAGGAGAGTGCCAACTTACTACTAGACTTGTTGGCACAGGGGAAGACCTAGGGTTCAACGCTACAACAACGCACCAACAAAGCCATAACTATCGTCCCTTTCGGAAACACCTGCGAAGCAGATGAAGTCTCACCCAAGGTAGAGGCAGGGGTGGTTGCAAGACTCAGGTGTCTACAACCTTAGCTAGGACACAGATCTGTGATTGTACTACTTAATAAATCACTTAGCACCGTCAGTTCCTCAATATGCAATCAACATATACTTCGCTAATAACACAGGGATTCATAGCATCCACACTAATCTAACGTAATTAAGCACTTAGAATAAACAGAGAAGTATATTTAGCAGATCAAGAACTAAGCACATTCATATGGATCAGATCTAATATTCTCACATGCCATTAGTACTAAGCATAAGAAGATCTATCTAATCATCTTAATCACTTAGCAAAAGAAGACATAAACACATTAAGACAAGCACAAAGAAAGACAACACAGCGTTTACGTGGTTCACCTCCACCCTGGGGCTACGTCCACCAACTCTTATTCTTTAATGTCTTCAGTCAATCAGTTACAAGCACAAAGCCATCAAAACTCTTACTTCGCATAGGACAGAATATCTGCGCAGCTCGCTAGATCCTTCTTCCTTGCATGACAGCACTAAGCCCTCCACAATATGCTACAAGGACCTGCACTTAGCTCTGCAAGTCTCTTACAGTCATGCACAAAGCACTTACAGACTCTACTCGCACTTAGCTTACATTCACATCACATAGATGCACCTCCTTCTATATAGCCTAAGCGTCTATTTATATATTACAAAATAGGCCTAAACATGGCTAAACCCATGGGCCGACATCCCATTCCCCTTACATATTCCCAAAAATCCAAAAAGGATCCAAAAGTGGGTCGAGATCCTGTGAGCTCTGCTTCATCTTGTGTTCCTCCTTCGACAGTTGTCAAAGTCCCAAAATAGGTCAATATGACCAAGAATCTCCCAAAACTTGGTCAAGGGTCAACAGGCCCCCAACACTCACCTGTGACGTGTCCCGAGTCACTCGGGTCTGATCAGTTTTGCCTTGAACGCCTCAATATTGGCTCGAGTTGCTTCAACCTGTTGTTGTGCGACGGCCTCTTTCTCAATGAACTCCTGGATCACTGCATCGTTTACGAGCCCTTCTAGGCATTGCTCTGTTGTGATGACAACCTGTTCTAGCTCTACTCCTCGACTTTCAACCTCTATGAATATTTGGAATGCCTTATCTTATATTGGTTTAAGCCATTGAGTAACTTCCATCACTCTACTTTGAATCATATGGATCTACTGCTGGGTGGTGCGTTGCTCCTGAGACTGCTTCATTCTTTCCACGGACAACAAGGCCTTCAGCTGTGCATGTAGTTTGTTTACGTGTTGCTTCGCTTCCTTAAGTTACGACTCTAATGCCTCTAACTCTGGATTCTTGGTGAGGTTCTCATATGTTTGGGTGTTGCAGTTACTCAATTTCTTGCACTCCAAGGCAAGAGCTTTTAGTCTGTCAACTGCGTTGTGGGTAGTTTCTTCCCTTTGGTCTCTTACATCTTGAGGGGTCTCGGGCACAGTGCAGAGCTCCAAGTCTGCTATGTGCTGCTGGAGCTGTTGGATTACTTCTTAAAGTTGTGCCACCTATTGTGGAACTCGCTCTTTAGTCTTTACTTCTACGACTGTCACAGAGCAAAGTGCTCTGTGAACCATTTCCTTTACTTTGAGTTTCTCTACGAGCAATTGTTCCGTGCTTTGTTGCAGTTGTTCTTTTCCTTCATCCCACTTCGCTTGCAGAGAATTTTTTTCTCATTCTGTAGTACTATGTTGTTCTACAAGGTCTCCCTATACTTGTACCAAATCTTGGGTAGCTTGCATTGTTTCTTCCTGAGCTCGTTGAAGGCGAGCTTCAACTGTATCGATGATTCAGTGGAGTTGAGCTGGATCATCTCCCAGTTATGTTGTTCCCAATGGTAGAGGCACAGTAGAAACTGCGCGGCTGGAATATAGTGCCTACTGCATCCCTTGGATTTCAACCTTGATCCGACTGTATATCTCTTCCTGCTAAGATTCTTGCTTCTCTTCTATCTCCAGCGAAGCATCGTTTAGTGTTGCGACAATGAATTCGAAGTCATCTAAGGTGAGGGTGGTCTACATTTTGGTCATAGATGCTTTCGATTTCTTCCTAGAAGAAGGTTTCGGAGGGGAAACCTTCCTTTTCTTTGAGGGGTCCCCCTCGTCTCTAGGTGGTGTAACCTTGCCTTTCTTTTGTTCAACTTTTGCGCCATCTATCTCTCCTCCATCTCATCCTTTCTTAGGTGAGATAGAAGCAGTATTCGTTAAGGTACTGCTTACATATTGGGCGTCCCCATTTTTCTTTGTCTTTCTAGGTCCAGGTGTATCATGCGCTACTTAAGGACTGTCAATATCGGACATCTTCGTAGGGTATGCTGGAATGAGGAGTTCCATCGACCAGTCCTTGGTGATCTCCTCCAAGTCCTCCTTCGTCATCTTGTAGTATGACTGCAACTATTCCTTGTGTTCATCAACTCGCGTTGTGATATAAATGAAATGGCAGTCCGCTATGAACTTCATTAAAGGCCTGAAATGGTGGAGAGTGTTCGGGCTTATGCGATGCTCAGACTGGATGGTTTTCTTCAGCTAGTTGTAATATGTGTGTAAAATGGAATTTGACTACCATTTCTTGTTCATGTCACTGGAGTACCATAGTGTACTGAACTTCACAGCCAGAGGTTCAAATGGATTGATGTCCGGGAAGGTCGCACCTTCCGGCATCTCCCATGCAATGAAAGTTATCAGTATTAGAAGCCAGCTGAAGTGGAATTTGTATCCTTTATCTTGTGCTTCCTTGCATTCCAGTTCCAATTGGTTCTCGAGGTACTTCACCCAATTCATTTGTAGGCCCTCCGTGCACTTCCCTGCGAGGTCGACTACAAAACCAATGACTTGGGTGGGTCAGTTCTTGCGGACCAACTTTCCCGTGATCAATTGACAGGCTAGGTGCATTGTGCCCCTTTGGATAGAAGCTACCTTGTAGCCTCATGTTCCTTTCTCGACATCACCGTAGGTGTCTTTTATCCTTTGAGCTAAAGTGTGATCCATGGTTTTTCCGGGATAGAAATCTTGTGGGTCAGGGCCTTTCATACTCAGCCCTGTGATCTGATTGATCAATGTCAGATCCACTATGATACGGTGGTTTAACCACAAGTATCCTCCATGGTAACAGGACAGTAGCATCTTGACACATGCATTCACTTCTTGGTGTCTTCTGAAGTGAGGAATCTTCATGACGTTGAGCAGTGTGGACTGCATGAGGTTATGGGTCCATGACTGAGGAATTATCTTTGAATTCTTTCCTTTTGTCCTAGTCAGGTACTTATGTGGGGCATGCATGTTGTAGACCTTCTTGTCGTCGAGGTTGAAGTCACTAAACTTCAATTCTACAATCTTTTCTTGGTCTGCGTGAACTACGTGTATCCCCTTCGAGAGGTACGCAGTGACCAAAGCGTACTCAAATTAGCTGGGCACACTGTCTCGATTTATGGCACCACTTAGAGGTGGTAGATAGGTGGGAAATATGCTCAGAATCAACTTAGCATTCGCGAGATCGTCTCTATTCTTAGTTCACTTTTCATCGGCTAGTCGGGATGGTCCGGCTCGAGCAGTTGACAGAGAGGTTGGAAGTCCTCTCATGGATGATTCTTGTACACCTATGGATAATCCTCTCTCTGACATGACTCTTTTAGTCATTAGGTCGATCAAAACTTCTTCAGCAGGTTTATCTGCAGCGCTCAATTCTTTCGACATACGCACTCGGGGTTAACAATCACGGGTTCGGGGAACAACTTAGACATAGTACTGAGTTAGAAATAAAGAGTGTGATAATCATTGTATAAACTCGGCTTAGTCTATAGGCTCGAATTCTCAATTGGAAAAATTGTTCTCGGTGCATGGCACGGTTGGATAAATAGGGAACTTGACAACAATTCACTTGAAACAGGTGTGAGCCTCCATTAATTCTTGTTTGATCCACTATGGCACGGTCCAATGGTCTGATGATGAACCTTTATTTCCTTTCTTCTCATTCAAAGCGTATATCGAACGGTTATAATATCCCCAATGGCTATATTGCTTCGCCATGGCGAAGTGCCATGTGTCGTTGTTCTGATATCTCGGCGAAGCTCCAATTCTACAAATGTTTTGTCTGTGAAGTTCCCTCTAGAACCTTCTGCAACTTAGCTCTCTTCTTACTTTTCTTTCTAGCCTTATTTCCAGTGAGCTTCATCTCAATAGTTCATTTTCCATTATGATTCTTATCTTATGTGGTCTTAGTCACTTCGCGTTGTTGAGATTCTTCCCTAGGGTTCTGGGATAATACTTCTTCTTTGTCTGGAATAGGTACTTCAATCTTCTATGGATCCTCTAATGTTCTTGCAGCTTTGACATTTGGGTTGCTAGTGTTAAATAGCTTCGATCTTCTCTCCTGTTATTCAATAAAGTGTGCGGTCCTTCTGGTCATGAAATCTTTTAACTCATATTTCTTCTACTCCAAGACTTCTTCTTCTTCTTTTCATCTGGCTTGATCTCTGTCAATCCAAGGTTTTCCTATTAACATGGTAAATGGGGTTTTGTCTTCAACAAATTTAATAATCTCAAAATCTTCCTCCATCGAAGTTCCATTGACAGTCATAGGTATCTGGGTGAGCCTTCCACACAAGTTTATCAGCTTTCCTTTTAATATCCCTATTCCTCCTAATGAGGGAGTCATAGCAGACCTCCCTATAGCTTCCCAAGTTCTCTCAGTCATGACATTCACCTGTGTTTCCTCATCTAGAACACAGTCAATGTCGAATTCTCTTATTCTTGCTTCGATGCATTCTTTTTCTTTGAAGATCAAGTTTGATAATATGAAATTTCGGTGGTCATTCAGGTTTTCTTTTATCTGTAGCAATGCTTTCTCGGATCCTTTCTGGTATTCTGCCATAATCTCAGTTTCTGGATCTGCCTTAGGGTTCTCTTGATTCAGATTCATTCTTTCAATCTTAGCAATCATTCTAGGGAAATTCAATACGTCATGGTCTAGAGCTTTACAACAGAGGCAACTAGATCTTCCACCAAGGCATTCCTTAGCCAGATGTCCTGGTCTTCTACAACTGTAACAGAGGGTTAATCCTCTCTTTCTTTTAAATGATCCCCAGCCTCTTTTGTACTGCGCACTAGGATCATAGGATCTAACCTGCAATAAATTATTTTTGGGATCCTACATCCATTCATTAGTCCAAACATTATTTCTAAGCATAGGTATAACATATATTTCACTATTATTATCATATCTACTCATATAAAATATTCTTTCATCTATTAATACCCTAGTTTTCAAACTAGGACAGACTCTATTAAACATACCTAGATCCATACTCTAGAAACAAAAATTTCTACTTATCTTACTTCTACAGAGCACAAAGCTTCCAGATCTAAAACTTTTAACTATTCTTACCTTTATCATAGCACAGAGCTTGGAGATCTTACCTCTTTTAATCATACATTCTCACTTTTACCTTTATTAGAGCACAAAGCTTCCAGATATTGCGTCTTTCCTTCATATCTGACCTATTTTCTTTAGATCAGACTTCTTTATTTTATCACAGAGCTTTATAAATCAAGTAGAATATTGCACACTAGGGCACAGATCTACGCATAGATCTTTCAAAATATCAAGTCGAACCTTTGCACAGAGCTTCTTCTTTCTCAGTTCCCAGCAATCACAGCTTCAGGTCCCGACAACGGAACCATTTTTTGGCACAGGGGCAGACCCAGGGTTCAACACTACAACAGCGCACCAACAAATCCCTAACTATCGTCCCTTTCGGCAATACCTGCGAAGCAGATGAAGTCTCACCCGAGGTAGAGGTAGGGGTGGTTGCAAGACTTAGGTGTTTGCAACCTTAGCTGGGACACAGATCTGTGATTGTACTACTTAATAAATCACTTAGCACCATCAATTCCTCAATATGCGATCAACATCTACTTCACTAATAACACAGGGCTTCGCAGAATCCACACTAATCTAAC
Source organism: Picea engelmannii (assembly GCA_009831015.1). Lineage (NCBI taxonomy): Eukaryota > Viridiplantae > Streptophyta > Pinopsida > Pinales > Pinaceae > Picea > Picea engelmannii. The sequence goes on along the minus strand of ML781628.1, from coordinate 437,497 downwards.
GTAATTAAGAACTTAGCATAAACAGAGAGGTATATCTAGTATATCAAGCACTAAGCACATTCATATGGATCAGATCTAATATTCTCACATGTCATTAGCACTAAGAATAAGAAGATCTATCTAATCATATTAAAGCACTTAGAAAAAGAATACATAAAAATATTAAGACAAGCACAAAGCAAGACAACACAGCGTTTACGTGGTTCACCCACTCTGGGGCTACGTCCACCAACTCTTCTTCTTTAATGTCTTCAGTCAATCGGTTACAAGCACAAATCCATCAAAACCCTTACTTCGCACAGGATAGAAGATCTACGCATCTCGCTAGATCCTTCTTCCTTGCGTGATAGCACTAAGCCCTCCATAATCTGCTACAAGAACCTGCACTTAGCTCTGCAAGTTTCTTACAGTCATGCACAAATCACTTACAAACTCTACTTGCACTTAGATTACATTCACATCACATAGATGCACCTCCTTCTATCTATCCTAAGCATCTATTTATATATTACAAAATAGGCCTAAACATGGGTAAATCCATGGGCCAACATCCCATTCCCGTTACATATTCCCAAAAACCCAAAAAGGATCCAAAAGTGGGCCGAGATCCCGTGATCTCCGCTTCATCTTGCGCTCCTCCTTAGATGGTTGTCGAAGTCCCAAAATAGGTCAATATGACCAAGAATATCCCAAAAATTGGTCAAGGGCCAACAAGACTCTCACTGGAAATTTGCACCATGTGGAAATCATAGGGGTCCAATGTCCTAATAGTATCATGTTTATTTTTTGTAGCTTTGGGAGGTATTCCCACTAGAGGCCAAGGTGCCAAGCATGTGGGAATTTTCATTGGCACCAATTTTGTTTTTTCATTTCAGTAAAATCAGCCTGGAAATGAGGCTAAGGCCTCATGGGCAAGTTTATGGGATTTGTGGGTATGTGTGGGGGTGCCACACCCACAAAGAGGATTAAAATATTCTAATTAATTGTTGAATTTAGGAAGGCCTCATAAACTCACCCATTGGAATTATATATATTGGAGAGAATTCATAGTGATATCATTATCATAGAGGGACATCATGGAGTTAGCATAAGTGAGTGAACACTTGTGCTAAGGCATATGGAAATTGTGGCAAGGAGACTTCTACACCTAGGCGATCTGGCCTATGGTTTCTGGATCATAATATGAAGGTGAGGAAAGATGCACGTGCAAATAAAACCGAGTTTCTATGATTATATGTGGTTTTCAAGAGGGAGAAGTGCGTATATATGCGAGTTGTTGAAGAACGAATCGTGTAAAGGGTATACATGATTTGTAGTAGAGAAAACAACATATCTACGTGGGTTTCCAATATGGTGAATCATGTATCTGATTTTCTGGGAAGGTACAGATTCGTACAGGCTGATAGGTGATGTCAGCGGGTCATACAGGTTGTCTACATCATATTCGTGGGCAGAGAAGATTTCCAGAATATTGTGGAGGTTTGGTTTTATGATTTGTATAATTATTGGAGAACATGGTTGTTCTCAGTTTTGGTGACTTTGGAGGACAAGGTTGTCCTCAGATTTTGGTGATGTTGTATTGGATGGGAGGGTTGGTTTTTCCCTCAATATTTCTAATGATAACAAAGATTACATAACTAAAATTGTGTCTCATATGTATTTATGATTCATCTTTGATCTTTGTGTTTTCATTGCATATGTTCTCATTCAATAATTTTAGTGTAAAGTTGTTTAGTGATAACAGCTAGGGTTTTACTGTTAGATCACTAGGAAGTAATTTTCAAATATGAAATTATTCACATAGAGTTGCATGTGAAAATTGACATGGTATCAAAGATTGGGATCTGAAGAGAAGGAGATCATCTTGAGATACATTGTTGGCTACAACACTAGAAGAATGTTTTACTTTTTCATGTTATTATTCTTGTTTCGGGCAGGTTAATATGGTGAATATATTGAATCTTGAGGATAGGTTGGAAGGGGAAACCAACTTTCGGGCTTGTAAGGCAAGGGTCCTCCTTCTATTGGAAGAGAATTACCTCAAGGAGTATGTTGAAGATGTGGTTCATAGCCTGATTGATACAATGGATTTGGCATTCCACAAGAAGAGGGAAGTGAAGGAAAAGTGGGTATTGCTAGAGTCCATGAAGGACCACTTGATTCCACACATTACCAAGAAGGAAACTTCTAAGGAGATGTATGATGATTTGGTAGGTTTATACCAAAATAATAATATAGGTAGGATGCTACAATTGAAGCATCAGCTTCAGATTGTCAGGATGTCCAGTGACGACAGAATTTTCACTTATCTTATGAAGATTACTTAGATCCAATATCATCGCACATATATTGGTGAGATAGTGCAGGATGTTGAGTTGGTGAATGCAGCATTGAGAGGTATTCCCATGTCCTAGGAGCCATTTTTTCAATGGATCAGTGCACCAAACAAGTTTCCATACTTTGAAAGACTATAGACATAATTCATTCAGGATAAGACCCAGTTAGTATCCAAGGATGATATGGATGGTGTGGTAAAGAGTAGTAGTGATGAGAACCAGGCCCTTGTATCCCACACTAGAAAGGGCAGAAGAGGTTCTCCAAACATAAGAAGTTCGTGAGAGATAAAGTCTTCTCCTAAGAAGGAATCATCTCCAAAGTTGAGATGGAATAAGGATCTTAGTAAGATCAGATGTTTTGAGTGTCATGACATTGGGAACTATGCTTCACAGTGTCCACACCGGAGGGGAAGAGGAAGAAGGTAGCAGACATCAACAGCAGAGGTTGATGAGGTTGTAGATAGGTTCTAGAGAGAGATATTGTTAGTCTTCTTCCTTTAATGCACAGTTTCCAGTAGGGAAACATGGTTGGTGGATAGTGGATCATCTTTCCATATGACAGGTGCAAGAGAGTTGTTTGACACTCTCACAAATATTTTCTCGGACTTATGTGTGGATCTTGGTATAGGAGCTAAGAATTTCATACGAGGATGTGGTACAGTATCATTTCAATTTGAGTTAGAAGAGATATTAAGAGTTTTGACAATGTTGTGGGTGGCAGAACTCAGAAGGAGTGTCCTCTGAGTCTCAAATATTTAGAGGAAGGGATATCATGTATTTTTTCGAGATGGACAAGTATTGTTTGTGCCTAGATGGTCTAGATTCAGATCGGTAGTGGTTCATGGAGTTAGGGAGGGAAACCTATATAGCTTGAGGGGACAGACTATGAGTATTGTATCCAGCAAGAGAAGAGTGACAAATGAGGAGGAGCAAGTGACCTCAGTAGCAGTATCACCTTAGAAGGAGCTAGAGTTCATAGGGTGTCATCCCTCAGGATCCAAGAGGGAGGAGAAGCCTCTCAGGACTATGAAAAGGATAGTGGATAGGGAGTATATGGCCCCATAGGTTGTGTAGAATCAAAGGGATTTGGGTTTCAGAAGGAGCATGTGGTATTATAGTAAGCCTGATCTCAGGGAGATTCAATTGACTCAGAGGGAGAGATGGTCATCTAGAGGGAGTTACCCCTCAGTTTTATATGGGAAAGAGACATCTTCCAGGATAGTTTTCATGGGTTGAGGAGGTCAGACAGGAGATGCATAAGAAGGAGGCTTCTGAGAGTTGTGTACCTTCCATGAAGGGTCTTGTTGATTCAGCAAGTTTTGATATAGTGATAGAGTAAGAAACTAGTCGAGAAATGGATTTGCTTCAGTCATAGAGGGAGTAGCCATTGAGGCAGATTAGATAGCAGGATTTACCTCAGTGACTGAGGATGCGACCAGTTAGACTGATTTTTCCTCAGTGACCGAGGATGTGACCAGTCAAACTGATTTTTCCTCAATGACTGAGGATGCGACCATTCAGACTTACTTTTCCTCAGTGACGAAGGATGTGACCAGTCAGACTGATTTTGCCTCAGTGACTGAGGATGTGTCCAGTCAGACAGACTGGAAAACATGTTGTTCTCTAGTGATCGAGGATGCAGTCATTCAAACAGACTTGAGTAGTAGGACTTATTTCGATGACAAAGTTCAGAGACCCATTTTCCACAATGACAGAGGGAGTAGCCAATTTTGACTATTGGAGTAAAGATGAGGTGGTAGATTCAGATCTATATCTATTATGTGCAACGGTGGTGCATCCAAATGTTGGAGGATGGAAAACCTCTCTCACTAAGAGGGAGTGTTGATTTTTTATATCTTCGGAAGGTATTCCCACTAGAGGCCAAGGTTCCAGGCATGTGGGAATTTTCTTTGACACCAGTTTTGATTTTCGTTTCGGTAAAATCGGTGTAGAAATGAGGTTAGGGCCTCATGGGAAATTTGATTGGCTTTGTGGGTTTGTGTGGGGGAGCCACACCCACAAAGAGGATTAAAATATTCTAATTAATTTTTGAGTTTAGGAAGGGCTCCTAAACTCGCCCATTGGACTTATATATATTTGAGAGAAGTCATTGTGATATCATTATCATGGAGGGACATAATGGAGTTAGCATAAGTGAGTGAACACTTGCGCTAAGGGGTATGGAAATTGTGGCAGGGAGACTTCTACACCTAGGTGATCTGGCCTATGGTTTCTGAATCAGAATGTGAAGGTGAGGAAAGACACACGTGTGAAGAAACTGAGTTTCTATGATTATACATGGTTTGCAAGAGGATGAAGCACATATATACATGAGTTGTTGAAGGATAAATCGTGTATAGGGTATATGCTATTTGCAATAGAGAAAACAGTGTATGTATGCGGGTGTTAGGGTCCTAACCCGCAGATAGGTAGAACAATATATTCGGATGTAATAAAGGTCAATATTAATAAGGCCTTGCAAGAAAATAGAATAAGTCGAATGTAAGAAGACCTAATAGAAGCTTCCACTTCTAGAAGGATCTTCCTCTAGATGCTTCTTTTGATAGACATATTTAGTATAAATAGGAGTCGAGGGTATGAGAACCCTAGATTGGATATTATTGTAATAGATCTCTGCTCAACTAGAGGTTGACCCCTCGAAGAGGCCCATGAACATTTCTTTCTGAATCAAAGTGTTATTTCTGTTTTTATTCTTATATCATTTCAATGATATTGTGATTATTGTTCTGGTTATATTTCTATTATTCTGCCATTTCTAGCATTTTATTTATGTTCTACATACTTGTTATATCTGGTATTTTACAAGTGGTATCAGAGCACTTTCCATGGCAGAAATTGTGGGTAAATTTTTTTTCCAGGGTAGAGACGTATTCTGACGTCTTTAAGCCACAAAGATCTATAGTTACGTGCATAAACCCGCAGTTGAGGGATTCATACACACAGAAAATACAAGTGGTTCTTAAGCGCACATCTGTTGGCCACCCTTGTAACCCTTGTTGGTACCCCTTCAAGTGGTAGCGCATCAAACAGCACCTGTGTATGAATCGGCCTAGATTTCTTGAAGCCCTCTTTAGATAAACCGATCTGTCGCCTGACTGTTATAGTGCCACCGATAACATCACTCGGGAATATACTCTCTAGTACCTGGGTAGTCGAGTAGTACAGCTAAGGGTACGATCTATCCTCCTTAGTTAGTGCCCTGAGATATTGGATCGGGTATTACTATTGGACCCTGCACGTATATCAAAGAGATATAGCACAGGGAAAACCCTTGTCTGTAGAACCCTTGAATACCTAACCCTTAGGGACAACAACATAAACAAATAGAAATAGATAAGATCTATTGTCACGCAACTGTATTCAAGTTTCCAAGTAACTACACATTTCTCATTGGTTAAGAATTTGGGCATTTCATCACTGCAGTATTCTTCAGACCGGAGTATAACTCCGCAAGTGTAAGAAAAAACAAGTCTGGAAATATTTTCACCATTATTTGAGACCTATTGCATTGGATTCATCTCTTCACCCTTATCACATTCATACATGTCATTTTTTGGCAAAACTTTTGACCCCACCCACCCCTTTTCGGTTCCCTCATCCTCATGGCCCATACCCGTAGCCAAGACTTTGAAGCTCGCTTCAATACCTTGCAATATAGTCTCACCGAGACCCAACATGAAGTGAAACAACTCAGTGCCAATGGTACCACCATCAATACAACCATGCAGTCCTCAATGGAGGAAATCAAATAAGACCTAACCACCCAGCTTGAATCTGTCTTTTCGTCACTCTGCACCAAGATTCATATCCCTATAGGTAACCCTTCCTCTAACTCACCCCCACATACTGAAGGTGAACATTCCTCACATTCCCATAACTTTCACCACCATCACTTTCAACGTGAACTACACCTTCCATGGGTGGATGTGACCAAATTTGATGGCTCAGACCCCACTGGTTGGGTAACCCAAAAGGAACATTATTTCTCTTTATACGGCATTACAGATGACTTGGCCAAACTCTGGTATGGTGTTCTCCATCTAGATGAAGAACGTTGGCAATGGTGGCAATGGAGAAAAACTTATCGTCAAGGGTATATTGCTTGGACACACTTTGTGGCAGAGATTTATGAACGCTTTGACACTAACACCAACCATTTGGGCCGTTTGACAAAGTTGAAACAATCAGGAATAGTGGAAGACTTTATAGCTGCCTTTGAGCGCCTGGATTTTTGGACAGAGGGCATGTCTGATGCCTTTTTCCAATATTTTTTTATCAGTGGCCTCAAGGATGAGATTCGGGCCCATGTCCTCATGGCTCGGCCTCAGATTTGGGTGGAGGCTACTAAAAGAGATAAAGAAGCACAATAGGTTGTATCTTCTCAAAACCGAAAACCCTCCTTTATCCCTCTCCCTAAACCAGTAAATCCCACTACTCCCTCCACTCCACTAAAGATCCAAAAATTGACCAGGGCTGAAATCGTTGAACGCCAACTCAAAGGCCTTTGTTATAATTGTGATGGCAAATATTTCCTGGGACATAAGTTTAAGGAACAAAATATTTGTATGGCCATCTCCGAGGATATTTTGGAAGAGGATGTTGAAACTCCCCTTGTGTCTCAATCACCTGAAACCACTGACATAACCCCTCCCTCAAACCCTCCCGAACTAGAACCGGTCATTTCCCTCAATGATCTCACTGGCTTCTCCACTCCCTAAACCCTCAAGCTAATTGGTTACATCAAGCATCGAAAGGTCATCATTCTAGTTGATAGTGGAAGCACCCATAATTTTATTCATTACTGCATTGCCCAAGAAACTCATTGCTACATCCATGCCGTCAATAATTTCCAAATCATGATTGCCAATGGTAGCTCAATGAAATGTGGAGGGCGTTGTGAAAATGCGTGTCTCCAAATTGGTGACTACCACCTGAAATCTCATATGTTTGCTATCGACATGGGCGGTTGTGACATTGTGTTGGGTGCAGACTAGCTAAGGACTTTGGGTCCCATTCTCATGTATTTTAAGGAATTAACCATGCAATTCGACCAGGAGGGCCACCAATATAAGTTCTAAGGCATCACCATCGATTCACCTGATATCATTAGTTCCCATTGCATGGAAAAGCTGCTCAAAAAAGGTCATTCTGGTTTTATTTCCCAACTCCATGCCATACAAGCAATAGAGACACCCTCGGTGCCACAAGACCTCCAAGCCATCCTTTCTAAACATCAAGTGGTATTTTCCACTCCCCAGGGACTCCCTCCTTCCCGTGGCGTTCATGATCATTCCATTCCCATTGTACTCGGAAGCCTTCCTCCCAATATATGTCTGTATCGTCACCCCTTTTCCCAAAAAAATGAAATTGAGAAAATGGTCCAGGAACTCCTTAATGCAGGAATTATTCTCCCTAGTACGAGCCCCTACTCTTCTCCTGTGGTCATGGTCCTAAAGAAAGAAAGTTCTTGGTGAATGTGTCCTGACTTCAGTGCCCTCAACAAACTTACCATTAAAGACAAATTTCCCATTCTTCTCATTGATGACCTCCTTGATGAATTGAGTGGCGCCCAATTCTTTACTAAACTTGATCTTCATTCGGGCTGCCACCAGATACATATGAAAGAGGTAGACATTTCGAGGACTGCCTTTAGAACTCATGAGAGCCACTATGAGTTTTTGTTCATGCCCTTTGGCTTGTGTAATGCCCTCTCCACTTTCAAAAGCCTCATGAATAATGTATTCCATCCTTTTCTCCATCATTTTTTCTTAGTTTTCTTTGATGATATCATCATCTATAGAAAAACTTGGACAGACCATCTTGCTCATGTGGATCGAGTTCTCCATCTACTCTCTCAGCACCAAATTTTCCTGAAACAGTCTAAATGTGATTTTGGCACCTCAGAAGTAGAATACTTGGGTCATCTGGTTGGCAAGGATGGCATCAGGGTGGATCCAAAAAAGATTGAAGTTATGTAAGATCGGCCTCACCCAAAGACTCTCAAAAGCTTGTGTGGATTTCTAGGCTTAATAGGTTATTATCGCAAGTTTGTTAAGAATTATGGAAAGATTGCAACACCTCTCACTACTCTCCTAAAAAATAAGTCTTTCACTTGGACTCCAGTCATTTCTCAATCTTTTCAAACCTTGAAGATGGCCATGTGCACCCCTCCAGTCCTAGCCCTTCCTGATTTCACAAAAACTTTTGTCTTGGAATGTGATGCCTCATGGAAAGGAATTGGTGTTGTCCTTATGCAAGAGGGTCGGCCTTTGGCCTTTACCACCAAGCAACTATCTGAAAGAAATCTGGGAAAATCAATCTATGAAAAGGAAATGTTGGGTATTCTGCATGTCATTGATCTATGGCGCCCTTATCTATTGGGGAAACATTTCCAAATTAAGACAGACCATCAAAGCCTCAAGTATTTTCTGGAATGCACATTTCCTCCCTGGAGCAACAAAAATGGGTGACTAAGATCTTTGGATATGATTATGAGATCATTTACAAGAAAGGCAAAGACAATGTGGTGGTGAATGCACTTTCCCAAAAACATGAAGATGAAGGATCCATTTTTTCTCTCTCCTTCATTGTACCAGATTGGCTCCAAGTCATTCGCCAAGAATGGCTACAAGATCCCAAAAGTTTGCATCTGATCCTGTTGGGGTCCTATAATTATAGGTAACTCGATTCTTCGACTGTTGATTTGGCATTGCTCCCGTGATGAAGACTTATGGCTTGGTTGATTCCATTTTCCCCTCCATCTGTTTCGCTCGATCCTTCACCACCCTAATGCATCCTTCATCCACCTCGGCGCCCTCACTCCCTTGCCCATTTGTCTCGTTGACTACATCTCACCCGCCACTCTTCCCTGCATAAACAAACTTAGGATAGTAAAATATTGGTTAGTATAATAAGGTAATTGACAATAAATAAAATATTAGATTAATTAATAATGTTCGTAATTAGTAAATAGGTTAATAAAGTTAGGGTAATTAGACAAATAAGCTAGGTTAAGTCTTGAGAAATTAATTAATTAATAATTAATTTAGTTGGTTAGTGATTAGGTTAGTGTTTTATTAATTAAACATTAAAAATAAAACAAAAATAATAAAACAAATAATAAACAAATTAGAAATAAAACAAATTAAAACAAAAATTATAATAAACAAACAATAAATAAAATATATAAAAATTAAGACAAAACAAAGTAATAAAACTAATAAATACAAAACAAAATACAATACATAACAAATAAACACAAAATATAAAATACGAATATTAGAATAAACTAAAACATGTCATCTTAAGTTTCTACCCACCCTTCCCATACATATCGGACCCCCCCCCCCCCCCCCC
>ML781628.1:414567-427648 GCA_009831015.1 Picea engelmannii | reverse complement strand
CCCCCCCCCTAAAACCACTTACCACCTTGGGGGTCTGGAATACCACCTTTCCCCAAAAAAAACACTTTCGCAACTTTTTTGACCAGTTGATTTCTGAAGGCTATTACGGGAAAATGGAGACATATTTTAAAACACCTAGAGAGGTTTTTGTTCAGAACGGGCTAAAGAACAAAAAATTCTTCCATATTTTTCATATATGCCATGATCAAGGAGAATTGAAGCCATCTTCGAGCCCCATTTTTTCAGTTTTTTGTTTTCCTGTTTCAGTCCTGATTTTGCGGGAGCTGTTTCGGCGAACTGGAGATGAAATTGAAAAAAATGAAAGATTTTTTTGTCTGTAACATGCTCATATAAACTAACCTCCTTCATTTTTATCCCAGGTGTCAGCGTTGAAGAGAAACATATGTCTAAGCATACCCCTATTTTCTGCAGATTCGGCCAAAGTTGCATTTCCAGATTTTTTGGGATTTACTTGTTATTTTCATCCAGGAGGATCGAATTCGATCTCCTGAGCCTAAGGATTGTAATTTTTACTTATATCCATGTTTTTAGTAGAGAAGGTGGATCAGCAAGGACCATGATTTAATTTGTATTAGAGCTCATAGAGCCTCCATGGATTCATAGTTCAGTAATACAGTGATGTTTTGCAGGATTCTTGTGACTATTTTGACTGGTGATGTGCATCCCTCTTTGTAAATTTGTTTCTCTGTTATCATAATTAATTTATGCCTCTGAATTATTCTGAGAAGATTAAGAACAGAATTGGTTTTAATGTACCCTTTGTCTCTGGCTTGGTATAGTTTTTTATGTTTTCCACTGAAGATTAAACTCAGAATTCTTAGTTGCTCTGTGTTTAATTGGATTTCTTGAAATATTATGTCTCTCCCATTTCATTTAAATTAAAGGATCCATTGAGTTGTCTACCTTGCCTTGCAAATATTAGCCTTTTGACATCGATTTTTGATCATTCGTTGCTTTGACCCCATTTCCCAATGGCTTTTCTCCTGCTCCAACCAAACCATTAAAAAAACAAATACCAATCTATCATAACTAATCTAATATCTATCAAACAAATCTATATCAAACATAGAGATACCTCTCTGAGTCTTGGAGGGATAGATCCAAGACTTGAAGTGGTTTTTATGTTGCCTCTGTGACTGCCTTCACAGCCTTGGGAAAATTACAGAGTGATAACAGAATGGCGACCATATTAGGGACGTTCCCCGGTAGTACACTTCAAAGTTCCATATCTGATCACTGATGGTGTACAGTGACCAGACACAAGAAGGCTAAGAGCATTCACCTGGCGACTCCAATATCCAGATCAGTTCCAATTTGAAGACTCCACTGGAGGAAGAACCTGAAGCATGACCAAGCAGCCTAGAAAGAGCAAGTATTCAAGTCTTAATTTTATTCAAGATGTTATAGGATTTTTCTGTAATTATCTTCTCTCTTATTTTGATCTTGGTAAAGAGTACAATGTTGAAGTTTACATTGATCATTTTCAAATTGATGATATTCCAGAGACTAAGCCCCAAATTGCGGATCATGTACATACTCATACACCTGTGCACATCCCAGATGCACCTGTAGAAATCCTAGTGAGACATAAGCCTCATGCTTTATCTCCTACTCTTGCTAAACCTTTGGATGGTTGTAAGCTTCTTGCTTCACCTCCTGTACCTACCAAAATCTCAGACAGATACAAGCCCCTAGATCTGCCTCCTATTCTTCATGATTTCCCTGCCAATTATAATAATAAACTGCCTAGATTTGATGGAGAAAATGCCAATATCACTATTGAAAAACACATCTAGAGATTTGAAGATTTCCTTGACCTTTATGAGGTTGCAGATGACGATGTCTATATCAGGATGTTTCCCTTGTCTTTACAAGGCAAAGCTAAAAATTGGTTTAAAAACCTTCCAGCTACAAGCATCAGAAATTTTCATCAATTCATGCAAGTTTTCTTAGATAGGTGGATGATCATGAGAAATGTTTTTCTCATCCTAGAAGAATATGACCACATGAAAAGAAAGCCAGGAGAGATAGTACAACAGTTCTCAACCAGGCTCAATAAGGTGTATCATTCAATACATGTGGATGTAAGGCCACCTCTTGGTTTATCTCAATTGCATTACCCAGATGCCTTTGATCTAGAAATGACGTTCCAATTAAGAGAAAGAGACATTGCAACCCTTGAGGAAATGAAAAATGTTGCAGTTGACGTAGAAGTTAATCTGCTGAACAAAAGGTCCAAGCTAAGAGCAGAGGAAAAGGCCAGAACAGAAAAGAAACGGATGATATCTTCATAAATAAAACTAGATATCCTAACCAACATTGTAAAAGAGATGATGCAGAAAATTAGTAGGAAAGAGGAGCTTGTTGTTCAAAGACCTCATATCCCACTAGTTCCAGAAACGACAAAGGTAAATATTCTCAAAACGTTTGCAGCTCAACCATGGTATCGGGGACTGAAAAATGATAGCTTCATGTACTCAATCCACGATACAGTCGAAGATGAAGTTCAAAATCAAAAGATGGAGGAAGATCATCCTGATATGATATGCATGTTCAATGGCATTTCATTCATGGAAGATTCACCCAAGCTTGATTGGTACGATGACAACTATGATCACAATGTAGAAAGTCTTGGGGTAAGTGTACAGACTTTACCCTTATGCTTCTCTTCTTTTAAATTTTTGAAGGAAAATTATGAACAAGTGGTAAATATCAAAGAAGGAAAACCTTTTGATGAGATAGTGAAGGATGTTAGTGTTGATAAAAAGGACATTTCAGATCCAGGATCACAATCTCCAAGTTTATCTGATTTCCAAAGTTCAGGGAAAAATTCAGAGCCCAAAACAGAATTCAAAACTCTGGAATGTAATTCTTTACCATTAGATGATAAGTCACTTCAAATTTTGAAGGAAGAAAGTGCATAAAATTTTCAAGAAAATGCAAAATGCTTGCCCCTATGTTTTCCCTCACTCCTGAGAAAACATTGCTAGCAAATTGTAAACAGTAAGAAAGAGGAATGTTCTAATGCATCAGTTGAGGAGAACAAGGATGATACATAAGTTGATCCAGAGGTGCATCCCTTGAGCCTTTTTGAAGTTCAAACCTCAGATGAAATCTCGAAGCCTAAAACAGGCGATGAGCTGATCCATTTTAATTCATTGCCTTTATGCTTTAATTCTTTTCAGATTTTGAGAGGGAACCTTGGTCAGATTTTGGTTGAGGATCACAGTGTAAGCCATGAAATGCCATCAAAACAAATTCCACAGTCATCTAAAATATTTTATGACCCTATAGCTGATATGTTGGATAGATCATGTTTTCAAAGTCAGTTTTCATTTACCCCCAATGTTTTCAAAAATTGTTATGATATGAATATGATCAGATAGTCAGCTACAGAGGTGTGTTCAATAGAAGTGTCATTTCAAAAAACATCAGAAAAGTTGCAACCATGTCAGGAAGTGCATGAGGATGCAAATAGCATAACTACGACATCAAATCATGAAGTTGAGTTGGTTAAATTTGAATATCCAGTAATAGGTCAAGTTTATCTTGATCCAGTGGCTATTTATATGGAGAAATTGTTCATCACAAAGCCGCAATGCATTCCCAGTATTTATGTTATGTGTTGTGTTTATCAAGCCCCTTGTGATGAATATCAGGATGGAAAACATTTCATGATGCCTATGCAAGTTATATTTCTGATATTATTTGAAAACATTGAAAGAGAAAAGTTGTTAGAGCAGTTGCTTGACTGGCTGCACTAGAATTATTGTATCATTGAAAACAACAAAATTATCAGTAGCGTAGGGTAGGTAGAAGTTTTGAATAAGCTCAGTCATTTGAGCATATTTTTCAGTATTGTATAGTTTCCAGCAGAGTTTGCAATTGATGATATCTAATTCAAAGTTCAGTCAAATCTGAGCCAGTTCGAAGATTTAGCTGCAGTGACTCCATGGCCCAATGAATAAATCATCGGTCTACATGTTCAGATTTCAGTGGTTCTTGACACCTCCTGAAAGAGCTATCATCCCCAGGTGGAGCCTATGTTGGGGTCCTATAATTATAGGTAACTCGATTCTTCGATTGTTGATTTGGAATTTCTCCCGTGATGAAGACTTCTGGCTCGGTTGATTCCATTTTCCCCTCCATCTATTTCGCTTAATCCTTCACCACCCTAATGCATCCTTCGTCCACATCGGCGCCCTCACTCCCTTGCCCATTTGTCTCGTTGACTACATCTCACCCGCCACTCTTCCCTGCATAAACAAACTTAGGATAGTAAAATATTGGTTAGTATAATAAGGTAATTGGCAATAAATAAAAGATCAGATTAATTAATAATGTTAGTAATTAGTAAATAGGTTAATAAAGTTAGGGTAATTAGACAAATAAGCTAGGTTAAGTCTTGTTAGAAATTAATTAATTAATTAATAATTGATTTAGTTGGTTAGTGATTAGGTTAGTGTTTTATTAATTAAACATTAAAAATAAAATAAAAATTATAAAACATATAATAAACAAATTAAAACAAAAATTATAATAAACAAACAATAAATTAAATATATAAAAATTAAAACAAAACAAAGTAATAAAACTAATAAATAAAAAACAAAATACAATACATAACAAATAAACACAAAATATAAAATATGAATATTAAAATAAACTAAAACATGTAATAAAACAAAAATCAAAATAAAAAATATTAAAAAACCAAACTAAAATACTATCCTAAGTTTCTACCCACCCTTCCCATGCATATCGGACCCCCCCCCCCCACGTCACATCAACTCAAGGGGGTATGATATGAGTTGTTTCCTAATACCACTCCCGGACACATGGAAGCTCCATAAGCCACCGTACCCTGCCCCCACCCCCCCCTAAAACCACTTACCACCTTGGGCGGGTCTGGAATACCACCTTTCCCCAAAAAAACTGCTTTCGCAACGTTTTTGACCAGTTAATTTCCAAAGGCGATTCCGGGAAAACGGAGACACATTTTAAAAAACCGAGAGAGGTTTTTGTTCAGCACAGGCTGAAGAACAAAAAAATCTTCCATATTTTGCACAGGTGCCATGAGCATGGAGAATTGAATCCATCTTCGAGCACCATGTTTTCAATTTTTCATTTTCCTATTTCAGTCATGAGTTTGCAAGAGTTGTTTCGGTGAACTGGAGATGAAATTGAAAAAAATGAAAGAGATTTTTGTCCATAACATGCTCATCTAAAATAAACTCCTTCATTTTTTTCCCAGGTGTCAGTGTTGAAGAGAAACATATGTCTGACCGTACCCCTATTTTTTGCAGATTCGGCCAAATTTGCATTTCCAGATTTTTGGGGATTTACTTGTTATTTTCGGCCAGGAGGATCAAATTCGATCTCCTGAGCCTAAGGATTGTTATTTTTATTTATATACATGTTTGTAGTAGAGAATTTGGATCAACAGGTACCATGATTTAATTTGTATCAGAGCTCACAGAGCCTCCATGGATTCATAGTTTAGTAATACAGTGATATGTTGCAGGATTCTTGTGACTATTTTGACTGGTGATGTGCATCCCTCTTTGTAAATTTGTTTCTCTGTTATCATAATTAATTTCTGCCTCTGAATTATTCTGAGAAGATTAAGAACATAATTGGTTTTAATGTACCCTCTATCTCTGGCTTGGTATAGTTTTTTATGTTTTCCACTGAAGATTAAACTCAGAATTCTTAGTTGCTCTATGTTTAATTGGATTTCTTGACCTGTTTTGTCTCTCCCATTTCATTTAAATTAAAGGATCCAGTGATTTGTCTACCTTTCCCTGCAAATATTAGCCTGTTGACATGGATTTTTGATCATTCATTGCTTTGACCCCATTTCCCAATGGCTTTTCTCCTGCTCCAACCAAACCATTAAAAACAAAAATACCAATCTATCATAACTAGCCTAATATCTATTCAAACAAATCTATACCAAACAGAGATATCCCTCTCTGAGTCTTGGAGGGATAGATCCAGGACTTGAAGTAGTTTTGATGTTGCCTCTGTGACTGCCTTCACAGCCTTGGGCAAATTACAGAGTGATAACAGATCCAACAATTGCAGTCCAATGCTCAAGATTCCCCAAGGTACCCTTGGCTCCATGATGAACTTTGATACAAAGGTTGTTTGTATTTAAGTAAACAATCAAAGCTTAAATCCACAATACTTTCTGAGCTTCATGCTACACCCACAGCGGGGCACTCCAGGTTCACAAAAACCTATGACAGGGTCAAACATTCTTTTTTCTGGGATGGTATGGAATAGGACATTCAACACAAAAAGGGAGAAACAGTCAAATATCCGAGCACACTACAACCGCTTCGGATTCCACCTGCTATTTGGAAGGATATCTCTATGGATTTTATTACAGGCTTACCCAAATTGGGAAATAAATCAGTCATCATGGTGGTTTTTTATCGCCTTTCCAAGTATGCTCATTTTTGCGCTCTTCAACACCCATTTACAGCATCCACGGTGGCTCAAATTTTCATGGATCGGGTCTTCAAGATTCATGGCATGCCGCACTCTATTGTTTCTGATCGCGACCCAATTTTCACAAGCAATTGTTGGCAAGAACTATTCAAGATACAAGGCACCCAATTACATCTCAGCAAAACGTATCATCCCCAGACTGATGGTCAAACGGAAGTTATCAACAAGTGTTTGGAAACATATTTGAGGTGTTTTTCCTCGGAAAAGAAAAATCAGTGGGCTCAATGGTTACCCCTAGTTGAATGGTGGTACAACACTTCATACCATACATCTACACGCATGACTCCTTTTGAAGCAGTATATGAATAGAATCCACCTTCAGTTTTCTCATACTTACCTGGTGTCTCGAAGGTCCAGGCGGTTGACCAAACACTTACAGTTCGAGAGGCTATTCTCCGTACCCTCAAAGATAATTTGGTCATGGAACAGAATCGCATGAAGCAACAAGAAGATCAAGTTCGCTCTGAACGTCAATTTGCAGAAGGAGATCAAGTGTTTCTTCGACTACAACCTTACAAGAAAACTCCCCTTAAGGCCGAGCATTTTCAGAAGCTAGCACCCAAATTTTATGGTCCTTATACCATTCTCAAGCATGTGGTACAAGTAGCCTATCAGTTATCTTTGCCCAGTCATTCGAAGCTACATCCTGTTTTTCATGTTTCATGCTTAAAGAAAGTGATTGGAACTAAGTGCCAAATTCAAACCAACCTTCCCGAGTTAGTCGAAGAAGGATCCATTTGGCTACAGCCACAACCAGTTTTGGACCAGCATGAGCGTCGCCTACGTCAGAGAACCATCAAGGAAGTTTTGTTCCAGTGGAAAGATACAACTCCAACAGATGGCACTTGGGAACCAGCTACCATTCTATAGCAATTTCCACATCTCAAGCCTTGAGGACAAGGTTGTTTTTAAGGGGGAGGACATGCTAGGGTCCTAACCCGCACATAGGTAGAACAATATATTTGTATGTAATAAAGGTCAATATTAATAAGGCCTTGCAATAAATAGAATAAGTTGAATGTAAGAAGACCTAATAGAAGCTTCCGCTTCTAGAAGGATCTTCCTCTATATGCTTCTTTTGATAGACATATTTAGTATAAATAGGAGTCGAAGGTATGAGAACCCTAGCTTGGATATTATTGTAATAGAGATCTTCTCAACTGGAGGTTTCCCCCTCGAAGAGGCACGTGAACATTGCTTTCTGAATCAAAGTGCTATTTACGTTGTTATTCTTATATCATTTCATTGTTATTGTTGTGATTGTTCTGGCTATATTGTTATTATTCTGCCATTTCTAGAATTGTATTTATGTTCTGCATACTTTTTATATCTGGTATATTACAGCGGGTTGCCAATAAGGAGAATCATGTATCTGATCTTCTGGGCAGGTACAAATCCATAAAGAGTGACAAGTGACGTCAGTAGGCCGTACAGGTGGTCTACAGCAAATTCATGGGTAGAGGAGATTTCCATAATATTATTGAGGTTTGGTTTTCTTATTTGTATAATTATTGGAGAACAAGGTTGTTCTCAGTTTTGGTGACTTTGGAGGACAAGGTTGTTCTCATATTTCAGTCATATTGTATTAGCTAGGAGGGATGGTTTTTCCCTCAGGATTTCTGATGATAAAAAAGATTACATAACTGAAATTGTGTCTCATATGTATTGATGATTCATCTATGATCTTTGTGTTTCCACTACATATGTTTTTAGTCAATAATTTTAGTGTAAAGTTGTTTAGTGATAACAGTTAGGGTTTCTTCAACTTTTATCGAGCTCCCGGTGGCGGCAGAGAAGGCGAGGGTTTTTTCGGGCTTCGGCCTAGTCTTTCAGCTCTCCACAGGCCTGCTAGCCTCCTCTCGAGCTATTCCAGGCACCTCAAGCTCGTTCCGGCCGTTAGCAGATGTCTTCCCGGGTGGTTTCACCTGCGGCTGATGCGCCCCCTCTCGTGGTTGCATCCTCCATGGCGGTCGGCGCCCCCCCTTCTCCTACTCGCGCCTCTTCAGCCAAGCCCGACGGGGGTTGCTCCGCCTGCCCCCTACCAGATCAGGGTCCCTCTTTGGGACATGCGGGACGGGCCTCTTTCAAGGATGTGGCCTCCCTCCGAGGGGGTTCCTCTGCTCCAAAAACTGCGATTATTGAAGCCCCGACAGTTTCTATCCAGATGTCGAAGGAAGCACTGGTGTATTCCTCTCAGCTCAGCAAGCTTGCCCTGATTTGTAGGTTCAACGATTTTTGGTTGAATCTGGTTGATCTTCACTCCTGGATTGACTCTGAATGGTCCCCGCTTCTTGTGGATGAGGTTACAGTCTTCCCCCTTGTGAAGGGTTTTTTCGCAGCTATCTTGGAATCTTCTGATGAAAGAGACTTGGTTTCCAGCTCCGGGCCATGGTTCTGGGGCAGAGCAAGGATTTCCATGCAGCCGTGGACCCCTGACTTTGATCCAGCCATGGCCTCTATTTCTTCTGCTACAGTCTGGGTGCGTCTCCCGTCACTTCCCCTGCACTTTCGGGGGGACAAATCTCTTGAATCTATAGGAAATGGCATAGGGAAATATCTCTGCAGTTGTCCTGAAGCCACCCCATTCAACTTCACCTTTGCCCAGATCTGTGTAGAGATGGACTTCAACAAGGGTTTCCCAACAGAAATCATCCTCCTCGGAGAGAACTTCTCTTGGACCCAGAAGATCGATTTCGAGAACCTCTATTTCAGATGCAGGGTATGTTTTGAAACAGGGCACATAGCCCAAAACTGTGAGAATTCATCCGAAAAAAGAAGATCATCCCGAAGCCAAAGGCCCACTTGGTGGATAGGAGCGCAACCGGAGAAGCAAGCTGAAGAAAAGATCCCGTCGTCAGAAACTGAAGGTGAATCTGTCTCCGTCCTCAAAGAACCTGTTAAGGGGGGAGATCCAGCGGAAGCAGCTCTGCCCAGGTCTTCAAGCCCAACCAAGAAAGCCTCAAGCTGGGACGATATTGCTGAGGCAGAAGAAGTGCAATCTCAGCCGAAAATTCATAACCAGGGTCAAAGCAATGAATGGCAGGTCGTAACCAAAAAGAAAAAAAATGTCTATCAACGAGAAGATGTAAGGACGTGAAGCCGATCTGGCTCACTGAAATAGCTATTAACAAGAAGTAATCTGAGTAATGTGGTAACGTTTCCAGGATTTTGAATTTTGAGTGATAGAAATCACTCTCGATGTAAAGGACCCAATGGCTTGCCAATTTACTGGCCAGTCCACCTTATTAATATAATCCATAACCGTTTTCGTCAAAAAAAAAAGATAACAGTTAGGGTTTTATTGTTAGATCACTAGGAAGTATTTTCTAGATCTGAAATTAGTGACATAGAGTTGCATGTGAAAATTGGCATACCCTTCTTCTCGATATTTCCGGCTTCAATAGACATTATCTCATCTGTACACACATACATTCATCAAGAGACATTATCATAGTAATTTCACGTATTAATTCAAATATGTTTCATAAGGAAATTAAAATTTCTCAATCATGAGATTCCTTCTCATAATGTTTGGCTCTTGCAACAACAAGTATCAATATCTCTTATGGAATTACACCATTGCCATAACCAAGGCCATTCTTCCAACATTTTTTCTCAACTTTCATTCAGACAAAAAAGTGTCGGTATTCATGCACATTATCATTTTATTGCAACAATTGCAATCATCCCTTGAAGTGATCTCAAAATTATATTACTCTAGAAATTAAATCACTTCCAAGTATTAATCATATTAAATTCAATAAAATCATCATTCATTAAACTTATATTATCTAGAATACCAAGATTTTCATAATGAAATCAAATATTACCAATAAATAAACCAATGTGCCAATATCTATGGCCACATATACACAATGCATCCTTACATTAACTCTATAATAGCACATATATATGTTATGTATTCCACCATGGTGAGTTGGAAGGTTTAGCCAATGCCTCAACACATCATCCAAATTCTTCCCATTTTCTTTTTCAACTATTTGTATATCTTCCTCTTCGACCCATACACAACACTAGGAATATAACCATGTAGTTCTCTTCAGTGTCGGCAAAGAGGTTTTAGTCCAAAC
Organism: Picea engelmannii; assembly: GCA_009831015.1. Taxonomy (NCBI): domain Eukaryota; kingdom Viridiplantae; phylum Streptophyta; class Pinopsida; order Pinales; family Pinaceae; genus Picea; species Picea engelmannii. The sequence continues at coordinate 417,020 of ML781628.1, read as the reverse complement.
ATTGGTTATATAGGGGAATACCAGTGTTGGAACATGGGCAGACACAGGGTTCAACGCTACAACAACGCACCAAAAAAACCCTAACTACTGGCCCTTTTGGAAACACCTGCGAAGCAGATGAAGTCTCACCTGAGGTAGAGGCAGGGGTGGTTGCAGGACTGAGGTGTCTACAACCTTAGCTGGGACACAGATCTATGATTATAATACTTAACAGAGCACTTAGCACAGACATTTCATCAATATTTGACCACTATCTACTCCGCAGATAAAACAGAGCATCGCATCATTCATTCAGATCTGATGTATTTAAGCACTTATCATAGAGAGGTAGATTAGATATAGCATATTCAAGCACTAAGCACATTCACATAGATCAGATCTAACATCCATATACATCGTTAACACAAAGCATAAACATAACTATCTATCTATATCAAAGCACTTAGCAAGTAAATACATAAACACATCAACACATCACACAAAGAATAGCAACACATTATGTACGTGGTTCACCCCCACCCTGGGGCTACGTCCACCAACTCTTCTCTTTATTATCTTCAGTCAATCTTCTTAGAGGCACATAGCATCAAAATCCTACTCCGCAGAAGATAGGAGAACTATGCGCACTCTGCCAGATCCTCCTTCTTCGAGTTAGGGTACAGCACCAAGCCTTCTTACAATTACTTGCACGTAGTTCTGCAAGTCTCACACATTATGCACAAAGAATATACAATCCATACTTATCACTTAGCCCAATATCACATAGATATATCTATATATATGTGCATATATCCCTTTCCTTACATTTCCTAGACATCTATTTATACTTTACAAAATAGGCCTAAAAATGAGTAAACCCATGGGATAACATCCTCATACCCGTTACATAATCCCAAATCCCAAAAAGGACCCAAAAAGGGGGCGAGATCTTGTGATCTCTGCTTCGTCTTGCGCTCCGCCTTCGACAGGTTGTCGAAGTCCCAAAATAGGTCAACTTGACCAAGGATCTCCCAAAACTTGGTCAAGGGACAACAACCATCGAGAACTTGTATGATGATATATCCCTTCCATATCCATCCATATCCATCCATATCATGGCCTCACACATGGTTATATTTATTGGTATCCATTTCTATAGCAGTAGTGTGTCTTCTGACTTAACTTGGTTATGATCTCATAACCAACATAGCATACCACTGAATTTTATATAAATGCATTCATGCAGTCAACAAAATTTTTATACTCAAGGCCCTTTTCCTTTACTCATCAACTCAAATATTCAAATTCAATTCAAATGTTGAATTCTAATTGGGGGAACTCTTACCTCAATTACCTTCAACGTGTATGCATCATAAGTAACCCAAATGCATACATGCATGGTTGTTATTAATTTACTTTATTCTACCTAACATGTTGGTATCTTGTAGAAGCTCGTAGGATCCCTTCATCATCTTCTTGATCAACATTCTTACCATCCTCATTTGTCTTCATATGGATACCTATCATATGTAGTGAAAGCATCATCACTTTAACCCATGCCATGAAACTTTCATAGGTATATAATCCATCATTAGTCATATTCAATTATTATAATATCATTATTGCATATATAACAACAGAATACTCTTATTCTACAAGCATGTCATATGTATTCCCTAGCATGTCATATGTATGCCAAAGCATGTCATGGAATTCCTACATACACTAATGCACATCAATATGCACCAAGCATTCAATCTCATCATGCCTACTAATGCATGTGCATTTTAGCTTCACTATATGCATCATGCATCACTTCTAGTATGCACTCCAATGCATATTGTTGGAGTTACTTCACACACACATAGGATTTATTTTTCCTAAGGTTATTCATTGTTTATTAGTCATAATTAGTCATTATCCAGTCTCCTATATTTTAGGGGAGAATATTCCACCTGGAGAATATTCTCTTTCAGTTGACACTTCAGTTTGACTAGTTGGGTTGAGTTTAGATGTTGCATTGGTTTTTTCACCATGCAACATTGGGATCATCACCAACTCACTACTCTTTGTTCAGTCAGTTAACTGTAGATTAGTTGACTAGTTAACTCAGCTAGGTGACAGTTCACTCTCATAACTGTCTGAGATACTAGACTAGGTGGTAGTTTACTCTTGTAACTATTGGTGTGTGTCCATATCAATCTAGACCACCACTATGGCTCATTAGTTACTCATTTATCCTATGTATATTGTAAATTATTCACTCTTTGAGTGTGGAATACGGTTAATGAGAATTCTTCCATTCTTTATATCCTTCTTCTTCCTTTTCCAATTCTCTTTGCAAATGTGTGTATTATTATTTAGCTAGATCTATTCTGTTTAGGTTCAACACATTTACATGTTATCAGAGCCGACAGATTGCTAAGAAAAAGCTACACCAAGTCATTTTTTGCAAGTACAAAAGATTGAAGACA
>ML781628.1:394163-414517 GCA_009831015.1 Picea engelmannii | reverse complement strand
AGAGCCTGATTCTGTCGATGAGAAAAATGACTTTCTCAATAGACAAGATATGGCCATAGGAAGTATCAGCATGTCTGTTTCTCCCGAACTTTTCCATCAAGTATATGAAGAATCACAAGGATTAACTCCAAATGAATTATGGATCAGATTGGAGGTTCTACTTGGGAATAAATAATATTGTGAAGATTTCATGCAGGATGTCAAACAGATAGAGCCAGAAGAGAAGCCATCAGAAGATCAAGCCTCTTATTATGAAGAGTCTTCTACAAAAGTTTTTGCAGAAATTTGTATTCCGAAGATGATGTCTACTCCATTTAAGATTTGTTTTTTGAAATTCATGTGGAAGATATATGGCATGCATCTCAGGAGTCACATGCAAACGCTTTTCCATGCGCAATGCATGCATCTCAGGAGACAAAAAGGGATCCGCGCACATCAGACGCCATTATGATATTTTATGAGAACATTTTGCAGAAAAAAATTGGATATTTGAATTCCTCTCGGGAAAATATCCAATTTCAAAAAAAAATCATTTGAAATGGAGTCTGGAAAGTGAAGTTATGATCGTTTTAAAATCAACAAAATTTCAGCATTTTTCTAGAAACGGCCGCACGGTTTTCAAAATTTCATCCAAAATTTATTTGGATATTATTCATTACAAGAAGATAAAGTGGATATGTGTGGAAATATCAATGATGCATATACTTCATCAAATCCGTGCAGACATCTACATATTCAAAAAAATCTTCAAAGAGCACAAACTTGCACAGTTGCGAGGTCTTCTTAGAGTGAAGGACATGGTTTCTTAGCAACTACCTTTTGTTCCTTATCATTTTATTTTTTTATGCATTGTAATTTGAGGGGGGGGGGTTCCCATGAGGTTTTCCCTCTTTCCTCATTTATTTCAGTGTATCTTTTGTATTTGGGTACCTAACATGGCCTCGTAGCTGGGACCCATTATTTATTTTCACCATAGTGATGTTCAGGGGGGGTGTTGGAGTTACTTCACACACACCTAGGATTTATTTTTCCTAATGTTATTCCTTGTTTATTAGTCATAATTAGTCATTATCCAGTCTCCTATATTTTAGGGGAGAATATTCCACCTGGAGAATATTCTCTTTCAGTTGACACTTCAGTTTGACTAGTTCAGTTGATTTTAGATGTTGCATTGGTTTTTTCACCATGCAACATTGGGATCATCACCAACTCACTACTCTTTGTTCAGTCAGTTAACTAAAGACTAGTTAACTAGTTAACTCAGCTAAGTGACAATTCACTCCCATAACTGCCTGAGAGAGTAGACTAGGTGGCAGTTTACTCTTGTAATTGTTGGTGTGTGTCCAAATCAATATAGACCACCACTATGGCTCAGTAGTTACTCATTTATCCTATATATATTGTAAATTATTCACTTTTTGAGTGTGGAATACGGTTAATGAGAATTCTTCCATTCTTTCTATCCCTCTTCTTCCTTTTCCAATTCTCTCTGCAAATGTGTGTATTATTGTTTAGATAGATCTATTCTATGCAGGTTCAACACATTTACACATATCTATTTCATCTTCTTGTTCTCTATGTAACCATCCTTGAATCCCTATAAATCCATACAGCCCTATGCACTTTCATTATGCTTATATGTGCATTATCCCTAATCAGAACCTTTTATGTCCAAGTCCCATTTGGCCATTCTACATTTCCATCCAATATGTCTTATTGGCAATTTTCTCTACTTAGGAAACCATGCTCCAAATTTACCTTACTAGAACCTTCCAGCACCTTGGAATGATATATCTCTACCATTCCATTCACCTTGATACTACAGTATTTGTTACACATCAAAATTCCTCACTTCGATAATGTCACATTCCCATTGTCATAAGTGTCACACTTTTTTCGCAAGTGTTGTAAGTGTCACACTCTCGTTCTGTAAGTGTTGCATCATGAACGACACCATGAAAACACTTGATACAACCCCTAAAACATGTTAGAAGAATAATCCCCATCATTTTAAAGTCGAAACAAATGTTTTTCTATGAGAATTGCTCATCTTGGAAACTTTTGGGAAGATCAGTGCTCCCCTACTCATATACATGGAGCACTATCGATCCTTTCCCATATCACAGGGAGTGTTGTAGCACTCTATGGCCCATTCTGAGGGAGCGTCGAATTGGTTGAGAAAATCGTGGAAGAAATCCCTTTTTCTTCTAAAGACAGCTATGGATGGATCGAGTTGGTTTGGCTCAAATATAACCCCTAAGATACATCTAAGGGAGATCTCACAACTGATGGAGCCATATCCTCAACTAATCCAAAATATAACCAATGTGGTTGGGCCTCTCAAAGCCTATAAATGAATGCATTCTCATGGTGAACAAGGGAGGAAAAAATCAGCAAAAGCATTGTTATTTTGATTGTGGATATTTCGAGCAAGGGTTGGACGAGGAGGACTTGGAGAGGTTGTTGCAACACCATATGAATATTGTAAGTGTCCTTTTGAAGTTCTCATTAATACAGTTGGACTATTTCCTTCTAGTATGTGTTTGCATGTACTTGTCTATGCTTGTCTTAATCTTCATATATAAATTGATTTTGTCTAATCCACTACAGTAGGAGATAGTCATTTGTCTCTTGTTATCCATTGCATGTATTCTTTGGAACTTGTGGATTGGAGCAGCTTGAAAAAACTTCGAAAGTGAGGTACATCATACTATCCATCCTTCTCTCTTTTTCTATGGATAAAATTAATTTATAGGAATGGTAGTGTCCAAAGGTAGTTTTTTGTCTTGGTCGAAGAGTCTGTACTCTAAGGGAAAGTTCACCTATCCGCAGGGAAATATTTTCGTAACAGAAATTGGCGACTCCACTGGGAAAGGAAATTGACTTGTCTTTCCTTGGATCATCTGAGATTTTTCCCACATTTATATCTTATTTGTTGTTTGTTTCTTATCTACTTCCCTTTCTCTCTTCTTCATTTAAGATTTCAAAGAGTCTTTGGAAAAAAATTCGGAGTTTTTCGGAAGGGTAGCGCTCCTCTACTATGTACACCAAAGTGTTTATCTAGGATCAATGCTCCCATGTAGTGTATACCATAGCATTGTATCACTATTCCCCTTTGGAAACAAGAGCGTTGATCTCCTTTTATAGATTTTTCTACCCCTTTCTGCTCACTTTTTGTCAGTATGATCGTGAACGACTTTTTTCTCAGAGACCTTTGAATACTCTTGACTTTGTTTTGCTAAGAGTCTGGAATTTATCATTCATTTGTGTTTATCCTTTGATTTTTCAAATTTTCTCTTAGTTGTGCTCCCCTTGGGTTAACAGGATCCCTTGGTTCTTTTCTCCTTTTGATTTTATCTGATCTTTGTCTCGTAAATCATTCAGATTACTTGACTGTTTAGGATTGTTCATCAACTAAGTTTGCTTGGTATTGAGCCTTCTTGTCTTAATTTGAATCACTTTTCTGGATTATTAGGACTCTTATGACAACCTAGCTTGATTTTTTTTTCTTGTTACTCATCATTTGAGGATTTTCATTAGTTCTTTCTTTCTCTTTTGCATCTTTGAGTTCTTGATTGAATGAGTTATCATACTTGTTTCTTTTAGTTCTTATTATCCTTTGAGTGCATTATTTGTTTGAAATATGTTTTCTTTGTTTCTTTTGTATCTGCTTCTGACTCTTTCATTTTGATTGAAAGTAATGAAGCATTAAAGGATTTTCATTTTCTTTCTTTTAAAATCAAATAAAGAAGATAATTGTGTTCTTGCTTTTGGGTAGTATACTAGATTTCATTTAGAAAATTGCATTTGGGAATTGGGTGTTTTTGTTGAAAAAAGTTGAACATCTTCTCCATCCCATGTGTAGGATTCATTGAAGAAAAATATTTGCATCTCATTATTCTTCATTCTTTTGGATTCGAGTCTTAAACATATTAAGTTTCACTTTCACACCCTTGAGTAAACAATATCCCTCAAATGAAGTGCTTATAAAATTGATCAGACACTTTTATATTATCTGGTAGTGGACCTACAATAGCTTAAAGTGTAGGGATTTGGAATACGTTGTGAGGATAACTTTCCAAACCCATCAGACAAACATAGAATCTTGTGCTAGGGAGTGGTAAATCTAATTGTTCGTATAAGCATCATTGGGATCCCCCTCTCACACAGGGGTTAAACACAAGGTCATGTGTGGGAGAGAAGCGGAGATTTCCCTTCTGAAGCTTGACCCACGTAGCGTAAATATCATATATTGGGCGTTCTTCCTGAGAAATGACTGGTTTCATTTGGTCTCGGAGCTTCATGAATCATGAATCCATTCGAGGTTCTCATTAGTATTATGTTCCACATGTCTTCAGTTCCATGAAGAATTTTGGACTTGTTATCCTGCCCATACATTCCTTCCCGACTTTTGACTGTACCCACCTGAAGGATGAATATATATGTAGGGTTGACACATAAGGTGATGGTGAAGAGGGGTCTTCATTGCACCTGGGTCATACATTGGTCAATCTCGCTCGGGCTCCTTGGAGGGTACACCCATAGGTAAAACCATGTGGTAAATTACACCAAGGCGTAAGTCCATTAAGTAGTTCACCAACGTAACTGATCCACCCGCTCTATCCCAACCCCTTCCTATATTGATCTCGTGATGTTGTATTTCATCACCAACTAGTGGTTTCATTGTGGGAAGGTTTGTTTGATTATTTTCTTCTTATATTTGTAGTGTGTGTTGTTTGTTTTCCTTAGTTGAGTCAGTGTCAATGGCATCAATTCCTGGGAGTACCAATGAAGGAAGTCATTTTTTCAAGGAACCTATATCATTTCCTTCTTTTGGAAACGTTGGTCCTCCATGTATTGCCACACTGATTCTTCCAGGACTCACCATCGGGTTACCGGTTTGATTTTTCCCCACTATGGTAATATTGAATTTTCCCAGTGCTTTGAATGCACCTAATGCTTCGAGTGTAAGTACACCACCCAAAAATCAACCTCATTTCGACCTTTCACCTTCTTCTCCTGTCAAGTATCCTTCCCTTTATCCTTCTTCGCATAGTGAAACATCTAAAGCAAGTACTCAGGTTAACAAGAAGAAGAAGAAACAGAAGGGAAAGAAGAAGAAGAATCAGAAAGATACCAAGCCTCCAACTGCATCAAGTCATGTTGGATTTGAGAAATCAACGATTGTTAATTGTACTGGGAGTTTTTATAAAGTCGACAAGTCTAAAACGAAGAATTCCAAGCCCAAATTCCCTTGCAGGATTTGTAAGGATGACCACTTTCTGAGGGATTTCCCTGGTCTCTCCAAGGTCTTAGAAATGCGGTCTTCCACATCATTATCCCCTACTAAACATGCTAGTGACACCCCATCAACTAGTGACGTTAAGGTTGGTAAGAATAATAGAACTGTCAAATTTACTTGTATGGTATGCAAAGGTGATCATTACTCTCACCTTTTCCCTCATATGGACGAGGCTTCTTATCTTTTGGAAAAGATTCAACTTCAAACTATTTATCATAATATCTCTCCCAAACTGTAATTAGATGATGGACTGGTCAATTTGGTTTCATCCTCGGTTGAACCACTAACCCAAGTAGTTGATCCAGTTCCTTCATTGATCATCCTGACTCTTCATATGAAAAGAGAAACCCAAGTGACTGATCCAGTTCTGTCATCGATCATCCCTACTCTTCATCTGAAGAGTGCCAAAGTGGTCGATCTAGTTTCGTCATCAAACGATCCAACTTCCACATTGAAGAGTGCAACCAAAGTTGTAGATTTGGTTCCATCATCGATTGATCCCACTCCTCATTCAAAGAGTCAGGATGTCGCTCAAGTCTACCTCATTAATATTGATTCACTCGGACAAGGGGGCACTCTGACCATCTCGATGGAACCCCCTTCAAGAAATTAGATGATTTTTATTGATGGGAATCATTTGAGAGAACGTCGTCTTCCTTCTTACATGCCTTTCCAAATCACTGTGCAGGTTTGTGATAGGAATATTCCTAACACTATAATAGACGAAGTTGCTTCCGTTAGCATCTTATACATGAATTCTTCAAGCTTTTGGTTCCCCGCATATTGCGTTTGTGACTCATAATATGTTCACCTTTGACAGAAGAGTTAGTCAACCTTTAGGGATACTTCCTCAGTGTCTGATTACTTTGGGAGGAAAAATGGTCTACGTCGATGTGATGGTAGTTCATGACCCCTTGGACTTTAACATGCTCCTCATGAAAGACTATGTCTATGTTATTAGATATTTTGTTTCCACTCTCTTTCGAGTGATATGTTTCCCTCAAAATAGAAATATAGTAACAATCAACCAGCTTTCATTCATTGAACCTCATTTGATGATCAACCATTTGCCTTCCCTAAATGGTCCATACATGTTAGTGATGTCTTCCCCATCAAAGGTCAATTATCTAATGACCTTCCCCATGCATTCTGTTAGCACAATATTGGTGTATGCCTCAGCGTTTCATAAGTGGCGCTACCTAATTTTTCACAGAGAATAGAATCTGCATTTCATTATTCATTTTGGCAAATCAATACAATTGTTATGGGATTTTTTTTTTTGGGGGGGAAAATTGAAATTATATTGAGTTATTCCCAATATCCAATTTCAAGAATCAAAGCACCCACTAATTTATGCAACCGAATTTCATGCAGAAACACAATTGGGCTCTACCTACAGGCATTGCGTAATATTCTGGCAGAGGCTAAATTGTGCAGAGTTATTCTGCCAGTTTTTAGTCACGAATTTAAAACTTGGGTTATGAGCAGTTGAGGATGTATTTTTGAAAACTGGAGGAGGTTCTTGTTAATAACATTCCAAATGACAAAAACCTCTCTCTTTTTTTCAAAATGTGTTTTTTTTTTAGAGATATTGGATATATAAGTATGCATTGTGTACTCTACACAGTGGCGTTGCGTACTAATTTCCTGTAGCGGTCACGGTTTTGATATTCGCCTTGTTGGGAGGTTGCCACATGTCAAGGAGAGTTCGAACGGATTCTCAAGGATCATTTAGATATCAAGGGACACCTACACCTAATATTTATCTCCATCAAAGGCCTCATGCATGAGGTGGAAACAATTTATTAATGACTTCCAACAAATTTCTGAAAATCAGCAGTTTGTTGGATTTTTGTCTCTTTGATTGTTGCCACCTATCTCCAAGGCTTAGAATCCAATGGAGGAGATGGGATTCGACCTCCTTAGTTTATTTGGATGTTATTTTCTATTTAAAGAGGGAGATATATCTTGGAGAGAAGGGAGATGGATGAGCCAAGAGAGGCTAGAGAGAGTAGGAGTAGGCAGTTTTCCTATGTGTGTTCATTTGTAAGCTTGTGGGCATTTTTTGATTGTAAGAATTACTGTTATTGGAGACTCATGAGAGCTTTGATTTCAGATTGTAACTCTTCTTTTATATTTCTTCTTATTTGAATATATTGCAGATTTGAGGATCAAAGGTTGTCAATGATTTATGGATCCCTAAGCAGTAGAGGATCTGTTGTATTTTTCCATCAGTCATTGTTTATATTCAAGTATCTGTTGATTCATTAAATTGAGAGGATATTTGTTTAGTGAACATTCTATCTTATGTTTTCCTTCTTCATTCTTCCACCTATCAGCATATAATATTGTTTTCTGTTGAGTATCTTATGTGCCTTCGATGAGTAGGATGTTTGTGAATCCATTGCCCATTGGTGTAGCCTATTGATCTGCAGTTTGTTTCCCTCTCCCTTTATTTCTCCATATTTTTGATCCACCTATTCAAAACCAAATTATCTTTTACATTCTGATGGGTGTTGAGCTTACACTTTAGCAGCCAAAGTGTGACTTTCAGTGCTAACACATTCAACCCTACATGAGAGGGAATCTCTCCCTTCTCCTGACTTAGATTCGGTAGTTGACATGGTCATCTCTTCTATAGGGATATTATAGCCAGATCTCCCTACCCTTATCGAGGTCATCAACATGTATTCATTCCAGAGTGTTTTCCTTCCATCTAGTGAAGATATCCTATAAGCCATGGCTGACATTTGTCCCTTGACATGTATTCCTTCCAAAGAATTTTCCTCTTGGAAGCCATGATCAAGGAGAGGTTTTGAGCATAGTTTTGCTTCTCTGTGGAAAGCTCGTTAAAAAATGAAACAGAGGTCTTGAACATAGTTTTGCTTCTTTGTGGAAATCCTGTTAAAAAATGAAATAGAGGTCTTGAGCATAGTTTTTCTTCTCTATGGAAAGATCGTTAAAAAATGAAACAGAATCTATGAGCATAGTTTTCCTCTCTGTAGCAAGCTCATTAAAAAATGAAAAGAAATCTGAGGATTGAACCCGGAGCCATGAGCATAGTTCATTTCATGTGTCAATCTCGTTAAAAAATGAAAAAGTCACCTCTCCTATTAAGTCGAGTATTTTCACTATATCTCATAGATATCGAGTCGACTATTTAGCTATATCTTGTAGATGTTGAGTCGAATATTTAGTTAGGTCTCATTTTTTAACCTTCCTTTCATTCGCCTTTGTCAGTTGACCTTTTTTCCTCCATTCGGTACAGAAATCGATGACAATATAAGCGTCGACGAATGAAACGAAGCTTAGGGGGACATGTCTCTAGCCTTTAATTATCATTCTGGAGTTAAACTGCTAGCTTTTCAAGCTAGGGGAAAAGTACCAACCATCCATGAGTATCCCTCAAAACCTTTGTAAATTACATTGGGAAATTACAAGCATAGTTTAATTTTGTTTCAAGCTAGTGTAAAAATGAAACCAATTATGAGCTTAGTCTTTGTTCTTTACCATGCTCATAAATACATGAAAATGAGACCAAGTATACTTTTATCACTTTTCTGGACTTGTAAAGGTTATATGAAAAAGGAACCCCCTAGAGTTTTCTTTAATCTCTTTTCAGACTCTCTAAACTTAAAAAGATTGTCGAGTGAACTTGCTTCCTTTCACACTCATTAAAAGGTTCGAAAGGGCGTCTTCCAAGTAACAGATTATCTATTTTTTGGACCTCGGAGACTAAAATGATGAAAAAGGACAACCCCAAAGTTTTCTTTAAGTTATTTTCAAAGTCCATAAACATGAAAAACAACCGAGTTTTCCTTCTATGGACTCGCAAAAATTACACACTAAAGGGCCCATATGGGGATGAACCCTTACTTATTCTAGTTCATTAAATATAGGAAGAGGAACTTACCAAAATTGAGTTGTATCGAGCATGTGTTACCCTCCTCGAGCTTGTTAAATTAAAAATAGGTACTCATCTATCTGGGTGGGGGAAAAAATTGAAGGAAGTGGGTCAAGGTTTTGGGAATCCTTTATGGTAGCTATTGTCGCTCTTGAACATGGCACCTGTGATTCGGATTTTATGAGAAGAATGAAATGAATACAGATGATTATCAAAATATACTTAACATAAAATAACATATATACAGTAAAATTGGTTTATATTCAATAATGAAATAAGTTGAAACTGTAAAATGTAGCGGAAAACAAGCTTGCTAGAATGGTGGTGGCTTATCTCTGAGAAGAGATGTGACGGTTGCGCTCATTCGAAAAAATATTTTTACAATGAGTCTCTCAAGGCCTTCTTATAATAAACAGAAACTTCAAAAACCCTAGAAATCCAAAAACCTAACCCTAGGAGATGAAGCGCCAAAATTCATGTGGGCCACGTTTGGGTAAGTTAGTACATCAACTTCCTGGGGTCGTAACTTTTGCATACGATCTTTTTTTTAGGCACACAATAACACGTTGGAAAGGTCTATCCGAGGAATAAACATGTTTCCTGTGGCGATCCCTTCATATCTTACTTGTGGCGAGCCCTAAAAACGTTGTTTAGGGCCTCAAAATGACCCCGGAAGTAAGGGACCCGAAAACTAGGAAAAAAACTACCGAACTGGAACACTGCCAAAATGAGCCAGTTGGAATAGGTGGGAGGCCACTGACATCCATCTCGATCAGTTATACCCCCTTAGTAATCAATGGTCTCCATTGCGTTGAGTTCCCCCATTAGATGAGGAAATTTCTGTTGAATTTGGCCCCTGGTGAGCCACTTGCCTTGGTGCAGGAGTTGCCCTGCTTTGACAACTCGATAAATATGGATCCTTTGCTAGCGAGTGCCCTTGACCTATTTTTCCACAATATGATCATTGGATTCCATTTGGATGAAGTTGGGGTTGATCTCTGTTGGTTTCAATTGTTCTTCTATCTCTGAGGTGTCCAATAATGGTGGGAAATAAGGTCGAAGGAGATCCAAATTGAACACTAGGTGCAGGCCAAGGAAAGGAGGAATGTTGAGCTCAAAATAATTATCACCCATAGCCTTGGTGATGGTGTATGGCCCATAACGGAGTGGGAGAAGCTTTTTATGGGGTTCGATAAGGCGTTCTTCCTGCAAATGCAACCAAAATTTGTCGCCCACCTAAAAATTATGTGGCACCCGATGTTGATCATGGCGTTGCTTGTACTTGTCATTAGACTTATGTAAGATATTCTAAACCTGTTAGAGGATGTGATGGATCCACTCAATGAATCAGGTGGCTTTGTCAACTTCATCTAGAGTAGGAGATGAGTCGGTCGAGGTGATCGCAAGGGGTATTGCAACATATATGGGACCCAATGGTTGGAATCCCAACCCCATCTAAAAGGGTTTGTGGCCAGTTGAGATATGTAGGGATCATTTGTAGCTATGTTGGACATAGGGAAGACTCACATCCCATGTGTGAGGGTGCTTGGAATTATATATGTGCAAGATATGCATGATCATTTGATTTACGACCTTGGTTTTTCCATCTGTTTGGGGGTGGAAGGTCGTGGATTTGTTCAGCTTGGTGTACAGCAGTGACCAGAGACTTGACCAAAATGTCATGAGAAATCGACTGTCCTGAACTGAGACAATGGTTTGAGGGATTCCAAAATGTACCCAGACTCGTTCAAAGAATATCTTGGCAGTGGCCTCTGTTGTAATGCTCTTCTTACAGGCAGCCAGAATGTCCATCTTAGAAAAGAGATCAACAACCACAAAAACACAGTCATTTCCTCGCTTGGTGTATGGGAAGCCTGACATGTATTCCATGGAGATGGATTCCCATGTCTTATTAAGAGTAGGAAGAGGGGTGTACAGGACATCTTTCTGTTGAAATTACTAAGACAACTGAGAGGGGGGTTTAATCAGTTGTTACTGTGCTTAAACAATTTTATGTCTATTAAAAAACAAAATTCAATCTTCTCCAAGTGGCCATCAAGATTATACAAGATATGAAAAACATAAATAATAAACATCAATCACACATATGATATACACAGAGACATATTTTCATGAGGAAACCCATAAAGGGAGAAAACCTCTTCTTCTTTGAATGATAGGCAGTCTTTTATGTTATGTACATCATTTATCTTTGAGAACCAACTCAAAATCAAGCTACCACCTCTATATTACAAGCTGCAACTTTCTAAGAGCACCAACTCTTTGTTTTCTCTAGCACCCACTAGAAGGAAGCACCAACTCCCTTAGTGTTCCAGCACCAACTAGATGGAAGCACCTACTTCCACTTATACAGGCACCAACTTGCATAAAGAAAACTCTGTGTTTTCCCTAGCACCACCATGCCACCCTGTTTTCTAGCCACGACTAGATGAAACCTACAACTTCCAGTATTCAAGTACCAACTTGAATAACAGAGGACTACAATCCTCTCTAGCACCTCCCTACCTCCCTGATTATAAATAAATGATTGAATAACCAACAATACAGATATATCAATTCTTACCACTTCTTCTTTGTTCTGAAATTCTTCTCTGCTTCACTATTCTTCTGTTATGTTCATAGTTGGCTTGACTTGTTGTCTCTTTCTATATGTTCTTTCTTTGTTCCTCTCATTCTCTTTGGTATGTGTACATTCTTCTCTCTTCACCTTTTTTGTTATGTTCAACTTATGTTTCTCATCTCTGAGTTTGATCTCACTCTATGCATTCTGTGATTTTCCTTTCTCCCAGTTCAACTCATTTTTCCAGTGAGAACAGCCAACCTAACTCAGTCATGGCGTACTTATTTTATACAATCCTTCCATTTAGTTACACTTTGAATCTCCAAATAAATGCACAAACAACCGAATCGCCAAACAAACCAAGAACTATGATTCAGTTATGCTAACTGAATCGTAATTGATCAATAATCTGTGAAGTGCAACAGTCGCCCTTTTCTCAATATGTTGATTAATCAAAACCATTGGATTAAATCCGCAGAGACTTTATAACCTTTCAAATATGTTCCTCATGAACTTTACCTGCTCGAACTAGCACCGGGTGTGTTTCTCCCACATGCCCACTGGTTGTGACCTTAAGCTAACCAAAGAGTCGTTTCACGATTTCGCGTTTCGGGTGATCAGCTGCGAGTCACCTCAATTTTCCCAACTCATGAAACTTTTAGGTGGAGCCTAGAAATGCTAGCTCCTTCCCTTCTCTTCCGTTGATGTGAGCACTAGCTGTGACCATAGGCCTATTCAGAAAGTCTTATCGCGATTTCACGTTTTGGATGTTTGAACATGAACCAACCCTGACTCTTCTAACTCTCAATATCTGAAATATTATAGATCAACGGTGCACATCCCTCTGTGATCTAATGTTCCAGATGTTATCATTATTTCACGTTTCAGATGTTTGAACGTGAGCCAACACTAACTCTTCTAACTCCCGATATCGAAAATACTTTAGATCAACAGTCCACATCCCTCTATGATCTAACGATCTAGATATTATCATGATTTTTCTTTTCGTGACTTCAAAGGTTAGAGAACCTACTTCCTTTGACTCTTCAGTCAGCGAAATTTTGATCTCTCACCATGTGTCCTCTGGATTCAACGGCTCAGATCTCATCGTGATTTTGCATTTCACGGAATTGGAGGATGTCTCTCACCCATTATCCTCTTCACAGTTATACTGGATCCGGTGGATGTTGGTCATCCTCGCTTAGATCCAGTAGATCAGATCTGAACTGCTCTTTTGTACTTCCTCTAGTCACTGGGTGTTAATTTAAGGGTCATCGGGTAGTTGGGATTGGTGATCCAATGGCCACTGTCGGTCTTCCTCTTGAGCTTTATGATCTCTCTAACTTAGAATATCTTCTAAGTGTTCAAAGGTCTCGATATTTTCTCCTCCTGCGAGTCTTTCTCTTGGACCTCGACTGCACTTCTGGAAAGCACAAAGCATTATCTCTTCTGAGCTATGATCTCTGCTTACTGTTTGCTTCTTCACCTAAGCTTATGCTTTCCCTGTTTGCCATCATTGTCGCTTTCCTTATTGTTGTTTTTCTTGCTATAAGAAAAACATCAATGTTGTTGTTCTTGACATCAATCTTCTGAATGTCATCACTGTTGTTCTTTCCATCAATGAAAAGCACATTCTTTTCCTGAAAAACATGCCAACAATCTCCCCCTTTGGCATTGATGGCAACCCTGAAAGGTTGCACCCTGCATTGTTCTACTTTGGTCTTCAACTATAGCATCCAGACAATTGACCACAAATTCCACAACTTTTCTCCCCATTTGACATCAATTTCAAAGAACACATGCTCCCCCTGAGTTGTGATAGTACTTTTTGAATATGAAATCAAGAAACAGGGAAAAAATCACCAAAAATACAACAGATATTCAATAAGTACTCCCCCTAACAAGGTGAACAGATTAGAAGAAAGAAGATATGACCCACAACTTCTAACAGAGATATTCAAATGGTGTCGTTGCAAATGGTTTAGTAAATATATCAGCTATGTGTTATGTGGAAGGAATATAATTCAACTAAACAACTCTGTTTGTAACCTGTTCTCTGAGAAAATAGTATTTGACTGGTATATGCTTAGTCTTTGAATGAAGTACAAGATTCTTGGAGACACTAATGGAACTGGTGTTATCACAGTGAATTGGAATGGGATCAGTATAAGTTACCTTCAAATCTGCAAGAGTTTGTATCATCCATAATAACTGAGTGCAACAAGTAGCAGCAGCAATGTACTTTGCCTATGTAATTGATAAAGAAATATATCCGTGTTTCTTACTAATCCATGCTACTAACGAGTCACCCAGGAAGAATGCACCTCCACTGGTGTTCTTTCTCTCATCCACACAATTTTCCCAAACATCATCTGAATAAGCAGTGAACTGAAAATTCTGATTTCTAGGATACCACAGACCATAAGTCATTATTCCCTTCAAGTATTTGAATATCCTTTTGACAGCTACTAAATGACTTTGTTTGGGATAATATTGATAACAACCTACCATTCCAACAGCTTGCATTATATCAGGATGGGATGTTGTGATGTACATAAGACTGCCTATCATTGATCGATATGTTATTTGATCAACATCATGTGAAATATCATCTTTATTGAGATTGCAACCAACCATCATAGGTGTACTAACAGGAGAGGAATATTCCATCTGGAAATTTTTCAACATCTCTTTCAAACATTTTTCTTGAGAGATAAATATTCTTGCAAAACTCTGATTTTCTTGTAAACCAAGAAAATATGACAGTTCTCTTATCATGGACATCTCAAACTTTGTTTGCATAGAATTAGAAAACCACTGAACAGAAGAGTCATTAGTACATCCAATAATAATTTCATCTACATAAACCAAAACAAATAATAGATCATCACCTTCAGACTTAATATATAGATTGATGTCGACAGTACCTTTCTTGAACCCTTTGTCTTGTAAAACTTTATCCAAACTATAATACCAAGCTTGTGGTACTTGTTTCAGTCCATATAAATCCTTCTTCATCTTACAGACATAGTCAGGATTATTTTTCATTGAAAATCCTTCAGGTTGCTTCATATATACTTTTTCTTCTAGATCTCCATTGATAAATGCTCACTTAACATCCATCTGATATACTTTAAAGTTCTTATGACATGAATATGAAAGAAACATCCTAATGGCTTCCAATCTTGCCACTGGAGCAAAGGTTTCATCAAAATCATGTCCTTCAACTTGTGCATACCCTTTACAGACCAATCTGGATTTATTCCTAACAATTTGTCCTTTTTCATTCATTTTATTCCTGAACACCCATTTGAAGCCTATTACATTCTTATTTTCAGGTCTAGGAACAAGCTCCCAAGTATTGTTCTTCTCAATATGATCAAGATCTTCAATCATAACTTTAATCCAATCATCATTCTTGTTGGCTTCATCAAAAAAATTAGGTTCAATCATATATAGGAAAGAAACCTGAGATTTTTCTGAGTCTTTAATCAATTTCCTTCTTGTCTGAACTCCTTTATTTATATCACCAATTATCTGATTTGCAGGATGATTCTTTCTAAAAAATTTGAGAGGTGGTTTTGTTTATGTCTGCTTAGTTGAATATGCCTGAGTATTTGTATCTTCATCTGATTCAGAGTCTTCTCTTTTTGATCCTTAGACATGTTCATCTTCAACTTCAACTATATATTTTGTGGTTGATTCAACATTGCTTACATCTCGTACTGGTATTTCGTCATCAACTTTGATGTCAATACAATCAACCAGTTTATGAAGCCTCTTATTATAGCATATGTATCCTTTATTGTTTGTAGCATACCCTAAGAAGATACCTTCATCAGCCCTATCATCATATTTACCGATATTTTCATCATTATTCTTGATATAACACTTACTCCCAAAGACTTTAAAATGCTTGATTGAAGCAGGTCTTCCAAACCATAGTTCATAAGGAATCTTGTCACTATGTGGCCTAAGATGAGCTTTGTTAAGAATATGTACAGTTGTATGAATTTCTTCCACCCAATATGTCTGAGCAATATTCCTTTCATTCATCATTGATCTTTCCATCTATTGAACTTATCTATTATGCCTCTCAACTACTCCATTTTGTTGTGGAGTCATTGGAATAGTATACTCTCTTTTGATCCCATGTTTATCACAAAAATATTTGAATTTCCATGAACTAAACTCTCCTCCTCTATCTGACCTTAGTGCCTTCAATATTTTTCCTGTTTGATTCTCAGTCAGAGCCTTAAACACTTTGAATTTTTCAAATGCTTCAGGCTTTTCCTTCAAAAAGGAAACCCATGTTAGTCTAGAATAATCATCAATAATTAACATGAAATAGTTTTCTTTTCCTGTACCTTCCTTCCTTGATGGTCCACATAAATCCATATGTACTAACTAAAGAGGTTTTTCTGTAGAATGAAAGTTCTTAGATTTAAATTGTGTTCGAGTAAGCTTTCCTATTTGACAAGGTTTACAAACAGAATCATATGGATTTGATATCTTTGGAAGATCTTTTACTACCCCACTGGTTCTAAGTTTGATTATATGATCAAAATTTAGGTGTCCAAGTCTCCTATGCCATATCCAACTTTCATCATACTTTCTTAAGTGACATTCTTATTTTTCTTCTTTTAACACATAGACATTGTTTTATGTTATGTTATGTTGTTTTCTGTTCTTATGCCTTTTTCTTCTACAATATTTAGAAGTAAAAAAAACTTCACATCCTCGGTCACAGACTTGACTGACACTAAGCATATTATGTTTCATACCATCTAAAAACAACACATCTTGAGCTTTCCCTTTTCCATTACTCAGACTTACCATTCCTTTACCTTTTATTTTTCCTGGTGCATCATTTCCAAAAGTTACATTCCCTGATTTTATTTCACTTAGAGTTAGAAACTTACTTTTGTCTCTAGTCATATGTTTGGAACATCGATTGTCAATATACCAGGGATTATTTTGTTTTTGGGCTGATAACACTAATCCACACTGGTCATCTTCTTTCTTCTTCCAAACCTTGAAATTTTCAGCAACAGGATTCAAATCTGGCTTATAGTTCCTTAAGCGACAGTCTGCAGCTTTATGTCCATAATTATGGCAGGTGTAACATTCTGGTTCACAGAATAAAAGATCATAACAATTCTTATGCTCATAATTGTTGTTATGCTCATAACTGTTGTTATGCTCATAACTGTTGTTATGCTCATAACTGTTGTTATGCTCATAACTGTTGTTATGCTCATAACTATTGTTATGCTTAACCTGTGTCTTTTTCCCAGCCATCACATGATTTGTAGTCTATGGTTGTTTGTTACTTGGTTGTCTCAATATTTGTTGTGGCAAATAATTATTCATTGAGTATCTTGATTTCTCATATCTAAATCTTAAAGAACAATTTACAGCTTTGTGACCAAAGTTAGAACAGAAAAAACAATATCCATAGAAAAATCCTTTGTACCTGGAAAATGGTTGTCTTCTTTGAGCGAGTCGATTTCTTCCATGATGATGATTTCTTTGAACAAAAGATATGTTTGTGTCATTTCTTTGATCTACAGATTTGGTTCTAGTACTTTTTCTTTCATTCCTTCTTGATGGTTGATTATTTTTCTCTGTTTCTGCAGAGTGGTTGTTGTCAATGATTTTAGATTTCACAAACTTGATGCATTATGTGTTACTTGGTTGATCACTACTTGATCCTTCTTTATAACCCAAGCCAGATTTCAACTTTGGATTCCTTTGTTGATTTAGAATGGAGGTTAATCCTTCTAAGGCTTTAATACTTGACAGATTTTGGTGATACAATGCCTTAAACTTCTCCATCTCTTTTCTGGTTTTAACTATCTCTTCTTCCAAGAATTCACATCTCACTTTATTCTCTGATAACTATTGTTTCAGAATGTCCTCTATTTTCTTTGCCTCTTCTAACTCCACTTTTAGCAAGGCAAAGCCTTCATCATGTTTTTTACCATTCATTTTAAACTGCATCAATAATTGTTTTTGTTTTCTCTTCTTAAATCTGAGTCTGACAATTTCTTCCAAAGAACTGATTAATTCACCTTCCATGTCCACCACGGCTTCTTCATCATCCATGTCACCTCATGTGTGTTCATCATCAATATATCCCATAGCCATAAGCATAAAATCATTCAGTTTGTCTTCGCAGGATGAATCGTTATCTATGTCTTCTGAGGAGTCGTCATTGTTTGCACACAAACTTTTCTTTTTACTATATTTCTTAAATTTGTATTTATTTTCATCATCAGAGTTCTGGTCCTTTTTCTTGTGAGGACACTTAGATGCAAAATGACCTATCTTACCACAGTTAAAACATTTGAAGGGCATCTTTCCTTGATATTTTCCTGGTCCTTTCTTTAACCTTCTCACAAATTTTGCCTCAATATCATCTAATTCTGAATCAGTATTCTTGTCTTCTTTAAAAGATGCTTCTCTAGTGATGGATTTATCTTTGCTAATTATCATTTCATATGCAGTTAGAGTTCCTAGGATTTGATCAATAGACAGAGTTTTAATATCATTTAATTCTTCTATTGCAGAAACTTTTGGATTAAATCTATCAAGCAGAGATCTTAAAATCTTTTGAACTAAAAATGCATCTTCAATCTTCTCAGCAAGACCCTTCATGGCATTCACAAGCTCTTCAACTCTTAAAAAATACTTACTAGTTGTTTCATCCTCATTCATCTTTAGTTGTTCAAATTTCAATCTATATGTTTGAAGTTTGGCATCTTTAATTTTCTCATTTCCTTCATAACTTATAATAAGTTTATCCCACATTGCTTTGGCAGATTCAAGATGCATCACCTTTACAAACTCAGCTTCAGCAAGTCCATTCAAGATAGCATTCATTGCCTTTTCATTGAAGCTAAATTCTAACTTATCATCTTTAGAAGCTAGCACAACAGGATTTATATATCCAGTTTCTACTACATCCCAAACATCAGCACATAAGGCCATTATGTATGTTTTCATTCTAACTTTCCAGAAGGCAAAATTTGTTCCATCAAATAGAGGAGGATTATTGGTTGAAGTCCCTTCATGACTTGTCATGTTTAAGCTTATAGATCTACCTTTAAATAAAAGGAACCTGCTCTGATACAATTGTTGAAAGTACTAAGACAACTAAGAGGGGGGGTGAATCAGTTGTTACTGTGCTTAAACAATTTTATGTCTATTAAAATATTTTTTCAATCTTCTCCAAGTGGCCATCAAGATTATACAAGATATGAACAACAGAAATAATAAACATCAATCACACATATGATATACACAGAGACAGATTTTCACGAGGAAACCCATAAAGGGAGAAAACTTCTTCTTCTTCGAATGATAGGAAGTCTTTTATGTTATGTACATCATCTATCTTTGAGCACCAACTCAAAATCAAGCTACCACCTCTATTTTACACGCTGCAACCTGTTGAGAGCACCAACTCTTTGGTTTCTCTAGCACCCACTAGAAGGAAGCACCAACTCCCCGAGTGTTCCAGCACCAACTGGATGGAAGCACCTACTTCCACTTATACAGGCACCAACTTGCATACAGAAAACTCGGTGTTTTCCCTAGCACCACCCTGCCACCCTATTTTCTAGCTACAACTTCCAGTATTCAAGCACCAACTTGAATAACAGAGGACTACAGTCCTCCCTAGAACCTCCCTACCTCCCTCATTATAAATAAATGATCAAATAACCAACAATAAATATATATCAATTCTTACCACTTCTTTTCTGTTCTGCAATTATTCTCTGCTTCACTATTCTTCTGTTTTGTTCATACTTGGCTTGACTTGTTGTCTCTTTCTATATGTTCTTTCTCTTTTTCACTAATGCTCTTTGGTATGTGTACATTCTTCTCTCTTCACCTTTTTTGTTCTGTTCAGCTTTTGTTTCTCATCTCTGAGTTTGATCTCACACTATGCATACTGTGATTTTCCTTTCTCCCAGTTCAACTCATTTTTCCAGTGAGAACAGCCAACCTAACTTAATCATGGTGTATTACTTTTATACAATCCTTCCATTTAGTTACACTTTGAATATCCAAAGAAATGCACAAGCAACCGAATCGACAAAAAAACCATGAACTATGATTCAGTTATGCTAACTGAATCGTAACTGATCAATAGTTCGTGAAGTGCAACAGTCACACTTCGCTCAATATGTCAATTAATAAACATCGTTGGATTAAATCCACGGAGACTTGCTAACCTTTCAAATATGTTCCTCGTGAAATTTACCTGCTCCAACTAGCACCGAGTGTGTTTCTCCCACATGCTCAATGGCTGTGACCTTATGCTAACCAAAGATTTGTTTCACGATTTTGCATTCCAGGTGATCAGCTACGAGTCACCTCGATTTTCCCAACTCATGAAACTTCAAGGTGGATCCTAGGGGTGTACCTTGGGAAAGTACACCAAGACTGCTTTTCCGAGCAGTGACAATAGAGCGGCAGGGATACTTGATCTTATACATTCAGATGTATGTGGCCCGATGTCTTCGGCATCGTTGACTGGATCCCTATACTATGTTGTA
>ML781628.1:359511-383548 GCA_009831015.1 Picea engelmannii | reverse complement strand
ATATTTGTGTCTAATATTTTCTGAGTTTTGCATATTGCTGATATTTTATTTCTGCATTGAAAACGATGTTCATAATCCTCATGTTTCAGTTCTGAAATTTATTTTCAGTTCTGAAATTTATTTTCTGTTCTGAAATTTATTTTTTGTTAAGTTTTTTAGATGCTGAAACACCAGGTTGTATCTTATGCTGAAACACCAGGCTGTAGCATAAGCTGGAACACCAGGCTGAGTATATGCTGGAACACCAGGCTGAGTATATGCTGAAACACAGTGGTGAGCAGATGCTGAAACACCAGGCTGTAGCATATGTTGATGCTGAAACACCATTGTGAGCAGATGCTGAAACACCAGGCTGTAGCATATGCTGATGTTGAAACACCGCTGTGTGCAGATGCTGAAACACCAGGCTGTAGCATATGCTGAAACAGTGCTGAAACTGAGTTTGGCAAATTAAATTTGACTGAAAAATCAGCGAGACTGAAACTGGGTTGGGATTTTGAAAAAATTAACAGTTTGGAAATAGTCCAGGTAGTTCAGTACCTGATATACTTGTTGATATCTTGTCGAAGTTTCGGCCAGTAGAAATATTTCTGCATCATTTCAACTATATTTTCAACGCTGAAGTGTCCTTCCACCCGATTGTAGTGGGCTTCCGAGATCATATTTTCTTGCTTGCTTGATGGAACGCAAATATGGCCCAAATGGAATAGCATCCCATCCTAAATATAGAAATTAATGACAACTGTGTTTGCGCCCCACATTTGGTAGTTGTCGGAGAAGTTTGGGTCTCTCTCATAGAGTTGGGGCCATCTAGAGGTCTCATGGCTGCAATATTCTAACACCATAGTGAGTTTCGTGACTGGCGGTCTACTGAGGAAATCATCGACACAAATGGTACTTCTTGTTTTACACTTGATGTTGAGGTGGAATTTTTGCAAGTATGTGGACCACTTCTGATGGCAGTCATTCTGCGATTTTCCTTGTGTCTGCATGAACTGCAATGGCTTATGATCAGTGTGGATGATTGTCTCCTTCCCAAGAATGTAATGTCTCCATTGGCGACAGGCTTGCACAATGGAGTACATTTCTTTATCATAAGTAGGGTACTTACGGACAGCATCTGATAGTATCTCACTATGATAGGCCACAGGGTGGCCATGTTGAGTGGAATGGCACCTACAGTATAGTCTGAAGCATTTGTCTCAATGTCAAAGGGTTTTTGTTGGTTCAATAGTGAAATTATCTGGGTTGAGCACAACCGCTACTTAAAATCATCGAATGCTTGTTGTTGGGACCAGATCCACAAAAATTCCACCTTACCAACACCCTTGGTTACTTGGTTGATATCCCATGCAATATGGCATAATCCAAACATGAACCTGCGTTAGAAATTGGCAAGGCCCAAGAAGTTCTGAAGCTCAGTGAGTGTGGTTGGGGCTGGCCAGTCACGGATGACTTGGATATTGGTTGGATACACATGTACACCATGTTGATCAATGATGTAGACCAGGTAATGGAACTTGTCCATGTCGAAGGATCATTTTTCCAAAGTGGCGTATAGCTTGTGCTATCGCGGGGTGTGCAGAACCTATTGAATATGCTGCAAGTGTTCTTCCCAAGTCTTGTTGTAAATGAGAATGTCATCCAAATACACCACTACAAAAATATTGGTGAATGGTCATAGGATATCATCCATCACCCTCATGAAAGTGGTTGGAGCATTTTTCAAGCCAAAGGGCATGACCAACCATTCAAAAATACCTTCCTTGGACTTGAAGGCGGACTTCCATACATCTGTCTTTTCTATCGAGACATGTTGGTAACCATACTTCAGATCAATCTTACTGAAGTATTTTCACCCCATGAGTTGATCAAGGAGGTCGTCGATTTGGGGAATCGGGTATCGATTTCTGACTGTGATTTTATTCAAGGCCCGGTAATCAATGCAGAGTCGCTAGGTTCCATCTTTCTTTGGTACCAACATGATTGGGCTCCCGCAAGGTGATGAGCTAGGATGAATGTTCCCCTTGTGGAGAAGTTCTTAGATCTGTTGCTTGATCTCCTCACTCTCTAACAGAGGGCGGCAGTAGACTGTCCCATTGGGCAGTGGTGCATCGAGGGTCAGATCGATGGAGTGCTTGACCTGACAGTGTAGAGGTACCCCGGTAGGTGAGGAGAAGATATCCAAGTATGCTTCAACGACCTTATCCAGTTACTTTTGTTGTGTGGAGAGGTCAGTCGTGGAGACCCTGGATGTGGTTGCGATCTTTCGTTCATTATGAGAGAGAATCACGAAGAAGACAAACTTCACCATCTGAGAGATGACCTTCCTGCATTGCTTGGAAAAGATCAAGAAAATAGCACTAGGTGGGACTGCCTCTGGTATCCTGTACAATTTCTTGTTCAAAGTAATAATAACACTGTGAGGCCTATACTCATATATAGCATGGTGTTTCCATAAATATGGTTGGACCAAAAGAACATTGAAAACTTCAATAGGGGAAACATCAATCAATACCTCGTCTTTGACGGGCTTGGTGTCATATGACAGGCGGTATTGTTGGTTGACGTTGATGTCGCTTTTGTGGTGAAGCCATCTGATGGTGTAGGGTTGTGGGTGCAGCATTGTCGACAGGGCGAGTCACTTGACAACCTTTGCTAAACTCAGGTTCTTCTGGCTACCGCTATCAACTTTGAAGTGCAGCGGGTTACCCTTCACCCACATCTGTGAATGAAAAAGGTGCTCGCCTTCCTCTAGATCATCTGGTTCACCGGGATGGAGCTTGGTGGTAGCAATATTATCACTAGGTTCTTCATCAATCATCTGTCTCCCCCTTTCTGGTTCTGACTCAGAGTTGGGACCCACATCTGATTTAGAGGATTTCACCTCAGCCACCAATGACTGCTTTGAGTGGTAATCAACAGTGTTATGTCAGGGGATCTTATGGAAGTCGCACAACTTCTCGGTATATTTATTTGTATTTTCAATGTGATTATTTTCTTGCGGCCTGGACTGGTTGTTTTGAGGCGGTCCATCTTTTCTCTGTCCTTTTTTCTATAGGTTGGGGCTGCCCTTTCCTGCCTTTTTCTATGAGGGGTTCCCAGGCCCAAATTGCCACGTCTTTTGTTTGAGCTTCTGCTCAATTTTGACGACATATCGTTAGGTCACGTCGAAGGATGAGATGTCCAGAAACTACATTTCGGTTTGGGTGTATCTATGCAGACTGTTGTGATACTTGAGCACTAGATGTCACTCAGAATCTTTGATGCCTAGCTTGGTGCTCAAGGTATGGAAGATATTTGTGAACTCGGGCATTGCTTGGTCTCTTTCTTGCCGCAGTATGGTCCATTTTGTATACAGGTCGTCATAACTTCCAACATGGTAGTATTTCTCCTTAATATCATCCTTGAAGGACTCCCAGGTGACAGGGACTGTAAATAATGAGGTTTCCTCTATTTCCTTATGCTCACAAAAAGTTTCCCACCAATATTTGACATGGGGAACATCTTTGAGGAGTGAAAAAGTAATATTTTCTCTATTCGAGAAGTTATGGACAGAGAAATAACCTTCTAAGAGATTCAACCATTTTTCTACAGCATCTGCGTCTATATGACCTTCAAATATAGGAATATCAAAGTTTATTTGTACCTTGAAGGGGGCGGAACCTCTATTTGAGTAAGATGTGTCACCTGTTGGTAGTCGCCGAAGGATTTGCACAAAACTATCCATCATCTCGTTCTTCTATTGCATGAGGGATTCCTCAAGCAACATTTTGAAGGGATCTCTTGTCCTGTCATCTTTCTTTTCTCTCGCAGTGAGAGGTCTCTTGGGCGTGCGAGAGATTTTGTCCTCAAGAGAAACAATCTTGAGACCCAATTCTTTGTACCCTCACTTCGTTGGGGACATGCATTAAGAATGACAAGGAGCAGACCCCTCTGATACCACTGATCTGGATTTTATGAGCAGAATGAAATGAATACATATTATTATCAAAAGATGCTTAACACAGAATAACATATATACAGTAAAACTGGTTTCTATTCAATAAGGAAATAAGTTGAAACTGTAAAATGCAGCGGAAAACAAGCTTGCTAGAATGGTGGTGGCTTATCTCTGAGAAGAGATATGACAGCTATGCTCATTCACTAGAAGATCATTACAATGAGGATCTCAAGGCATTTTTACAATAAACAGGAATGTCAAAAACCCTGGACATCCAAAAACCTAACCCTAGGAGATGAAGCGCCAAAAGTCATGTGGGCCCCGTTTGGGTAAGTTAGTACATCAACTTCTCGATGTCGTGAATTTTGCATATGATATTTGTTTTATGCGCATGATAGCCCGTTGGAAAGGTCTATTCGAGGACTACACATGCTTCTTGTGGCAATCCTTTAAGCTTTTTTCTATGGCTAGTCCTAAAAACGTTGTTTAGGGCCTCAAAACGGCCCCGGAAGTTAAGGACCCAAAAACTAGGAAAAACCCTGTCGAACTGGAAAACTGCCAAAATGAGCCAGTTGAAATAGGTGGGAGGCCATCGAAATCCATCTGGATCAACCTGTTTTCATCTCATATTACATTTGGGTAATCCACTTGTCTATGAGTCATACCAATTCCATGTGTCACCATACTTTTTCGTCCAGTCGAAGAGTGCTCTTATTGTCATCACATTACATTTTTGGTCCACTCTGAGTTTATGCTTCCAATTCGCATGTCGTGCCTCAATGTTCAAGGGAATTTTCCGCATTGAAAGTCAACCATCTACAAAATTACTAGTTTCCATACTCGTGTCAGTCTGTGTTCATCTGCTATATCTTATCACTTTCTTCTATCAGTTTCCTATCGATGATGGGGGATACATCAAAGCCCTCCTTCGACGAGTCTTTTCTTGTTGACTTCAACACATCATCCGAGAATTAGACTAGGAAACTAGCTAGTACCTTCGGACCTGCATGCCTGAATGGAAAGCATCCTCACTTCCGACAGTAGGTTTACATAATTTACCTCTGATCAGATGATTCCACGAATGTTCGACCTCAACTCATTTATTCACATTCGTTGGAATGTACTAGGGTACCTTAAGAGTCATTGACATCATTGGTGATTTATCTCGCACTTGTTAATGGTTTACCTCAATGATCGGTAATCAAGTGGTTTCTACCATGTTCGACATCAAATCATCTATTCACATGGATATATTCGTACCACATCGAGATTGGGACGAAGACCATTGGTTGAGCATTCACTCTGCTATCTGCTCTGTCCAGGCTGTGAAGGAATTCATTTGAGCATGTTGGTATATATGATGCAACATAGATCCACATTGTATTGGTCTGTGGCTATGTTTTATTATCTCATAGCTCCACTGTATATTTTTCATGGCTACGATCAGTTCATGTCATAGAGGTATGGATCCACATTGTATCTTTGTGTTGTGAGGGAAATCTCCCTACGGACTAGAAAATAGGGTTTAGACTTTGCATGCAGATATGACCGAAGAAAAACTACTTTCTACCTTCATCCCTAGATTTAAATCCCCTTTTCTTAGTAAATGCATGGAAATATCAATCTACCTCGTTCCTGACGTTTGATGTCGATCCTCCATTGTACTTGATTACTTGTTCGCAATACTCCTTCCAAAGATGACCTGCATACAAGACAAGCAACAACTACACATGCATCCTACTTATATACTAACGGGTTAGAAATCCAAACATATACTAATCAAACTATAAAAAGTTCATGAATTGAGACGGGAAAATCATTTTTTTTATTACTTTGAATGAGTCAACTTACAAAAGTTGAGACTGGCCATCACTTCGCGAACCTGATCCTGGGCTCCTCTTCGACTGTCCTCCAACTACTTTGCTTTGTATCTCCTTTGGCACTAGGAAAGGATAAAGGGTTGGGACAATGGGAATACACAAATGGGCAGAGTTTCTTTGCTATATTTTTCCTCTTCCAAATGGGACCCCTACCCCTTCTTTTATAGGCTAGAAGGAGCTAGGTATTTGGATGAACCCTCGGCCATGCATGGTCGGGAGTTTCAGTTAACTCACCCATAGCTTTTGTGTTCCATTGGAAACTTTCCTTTTTTTGTGCTTTTTTCGGTCCACGTGGGTTGTTTTGGGTCAGCTAGCGTGTACATGCATGCAGTAATGGAGTAGGGCACGTGGGCCTTTATAAAAGAGGATTTTCAAAGAGTTGTCCAGCAGTGCTTTGGCAAAGAAGCGATATGAGATGGCCTGATGCTAGGTAAGCATGTATGGTGCAATTTAGGGTTATAACAGATGCCCCCTAATGTGTGAGGGCATAAGAGCATCTGATGGCCAAAATACATTACCAATCTTTACCGATGTGTCAAACGATTGAGCCCAAGGATCAAGAACCGAGAGGCGTCATCTGAAAAATAACAAATGTCTCACCGAGGCGGGCATACCCATGCTCAGGATAAAATAGAATCATGGCTACCAATCAAATACACTATAGATCCATGTCATATAACTATATAAAGAGTAGCTGCGAGCAATACACAGCGGAGCTACATCTCGAAATCAAAAAGATATACATATAGAGTATCCATCTTCCATAAGTTGATTCAGTCTGATGGTTGGAGATGAGGTCTTCAGAGCTCGAGCAACAACTTCAAAATCTTCCAAACTCGGGTAGGAGTGTAATATGAGTGTACGACTGCACTACCTAGAGGTCTTCGATGGCTCGTCGGTCATGGACTAGATGATCAGACTGAAGGCTTCATTTATTTCAAGCAAGGACTTGATTGGACATTCAAGATGACCCGGCATGAGGGCAAGAGACAAAAATGCAGAGGGGTCGACTCAGGCTTGGTGACAAACTTCCCTTGGAAAATAGTTCAACAAATGATGAGACTCAGGAATCATGGCATTAACATAAGTTTACGAGGCAGGAGGCAATGCAAACTCTCGATATGTTTGGAAGAATAACCAAACAGGGGAGGACACAACTCTATGTAACAAGAATAGCTTCCTAAGGTCATATTAAATACCAGGGTTTGATGAACAAACGGACAGATGTGATTTATCCAAGGGCGACTCATTATGTTGCCAATAAAGAAAATACTTTTCCCTTCCTCTTTTTGGGGTATATTTGATTCTTTTTTTCCTTTTCAATAGTTTTGGAAAAAATAATAAAGGAATATTACGTTACAAAGGAGGAACGAGTGTTGCAAACATACAAGTTCAAGGCACAAGGGCAAGACTGATGTTCAGAATAATGATACTCGGGAAAAATCCTCCGGAGGCCAAGGGTGTTAAAACGCAGAAGCAAACTGTTACTAGGCTGACATAGAAGGTATGCAAACGCGGTTAAAAAAACATACAATGGTAACATTTTTCGATGTAAGTTTAACGAGCCCAGGGAAGGTAAGCTCGGTAGTTTTTCATGTTTAGAGAGTCTGAAAAAACATAAAAGGAGACTCCATTGGGGTACCTTTTTCGAAGATAGTCTAGTCGGTTCGAAAAAAGGTAAACTAGCACCGATTAGACGTCAATTCAAAAACATTTTAACGAGTGTGACAAGGACAAGATCACTCGGCTATTTTTTCATTTTTAAGGAGTCTGAAAAAAGCTTAACTATCGACTCCGTCAGGAATGTTCTTTTGGACCAATTTAACGAGTGTGAAAGAATAAGGTCACTCGGCAATCTTTTCAATTTTAGGGAGTCTGAAAAGAGCTTAACTATGGACTTCGTGGGGGTTCCTTCTTTGTAAGTTTAGTCCCTCGGGCCTGAAAAAGAGATAAAATTATACCTGAGAGTACTCTTCTATAGAGATGAAGTTCCATAGAGTATACCTTTGTTCGTACAGTTGACCGTATGGACCGAAAAAGGGGTAAAATACCGCCAGACAGACATGACTTCAATTTTCAATTTAACGAGCGTGAAAGGCCACAAGATCGCTTGGAAATCTTTTCATATTTAGAGGGTCTGAAAAGGGCTTAAAAGAAGACCCGTTATATTTTGGGAGTCCTGAGGGTGAGGTCAAGAGCGAAGAAGAATCATGCAAATGAGGCTCAAAATCGTATTCAGGAAAAACTACAAGGATTCCCGAGCCTATAGTGTTGTAGGGATAGCATGAATACCATAATGCAACCAGGATCTACCTAGGGCATCCATGTTTCGGTAGGATCTACCACCAAGTTGTGACACTTCTAAAGCAGAAAAGATAGTTCTATGTCACAATCTGATGGGATCGATCCTGTGGCAAATGAAAAAGACAACGAGATACTAAAATCAGGGTAAAAACCTAACCTATATGCTCAAGTTGATCGTTGGAAAAAAAATTATGGACCATCAAAATTTACTCAAAACTCAAAACAAATGTCCCAATACCTGATCAAATCCCTCCCATATAACTCCTAAATCACTCTAAATGGTTTTTGGTATAAAGAAAATGATAAGGGAGGCCAAAAAAGTGACAAAAAGAGGCCAAAAAGTCTATAAATAGAAGATGGCAGCTCATTATCATCATTGTTGATTTGGAAATTGACTCTGGAGCCAAAATACCCCCTTTGATAAAAACGGTGATTCTCGGAGCTACAGTGGATGAAACGAACTTCCATCTAGACCAAGTAAGTACAAACTCCCTTATCTAGCTATTCAATTCTTTATTTTTGTTTTTTATTTCATGTTTTGGGTGGGCGTCGACCTTTAAAAGGTCGGCCCTAGGTCCACGCAGGTTGTCTCTGGATAGGCCGGGTGTACACTCGGGCAAAGTAAAACCTGCCTGCGTGTACACGCAACTGTCACCTAGACAGCATGCGTGGACCTCTCTTTATAGACAAAAAGAACCAAAAATAACTCACTCACCCTCCTGAACCTTGTTGTTTTGGCAGGATGTATGTCCACTGGAGGGAAAGGGAGCATGAAGAAGTTGGTGAGTTGGTTGCAGGAGATCCGAATGTCGTGGTCGTGTTAATGCAATTTGGTTTGCTAAAGTTCTTCATATGTCCATTTATGCGGGCGCAACCGAGGCTATTGAATGCCTTGGTTGACTATTGGCACCATGATGCAGAGGCTTTCATGCTAGAGGGGTAATCATTGGTTCCCAACACCGAGGATATCTACTTTTTGACTAGCCTCTCAAGGAGAGGGGAACCAGTCAATTT
This sequence comes from Picea engelmannii, assembly GCA_009831015.1. Classification (NCBI taxonomy): domain Eukaryota; kingdom Viridiplantae; phylum Streptophyta; class Pinopsida; order Pinales; family Pinaceae; genus Picea; species Picea engelmannii. The sequence goes on along the minus strand of ML781628.1, from coordinate 374,407 downwards.
TAGGACGTTTCTGTCGGGGCCGCCTAACATAGCGTAATTGATAGCCCTACACTGTGAGGCTGGGACAAACCATTTGAGCTCCCAGGTGTCCATAAGAAAGATCACTAACCTATCACTGCAAGCGATATTATTACTCATTGGGTGGATTACCGGTTCAGCGGCCTTGCATCAAGCGTCCCGCGCACAAATGAACTGTGTTGTCCAGTGCTTGAATGCACAAATTTTCAACTGGAGTACTACACTGCTGGAGTGTATGAAGAGGCAATTGACAGATTGTCGTCAGCGGACAAAGAGGAACTTCGGGTTCGGGACTATTTTGTGTTCGTTCTTTTTCGAGAGAGTTTTGAGCTTTAGTCCTCGGGTAGTGGTACGAGGACATCAGGCCTCTTTTTCTGATGTATGTAGATGGGCAGTATTACTACCACGACAGGGTGGTGGAAGGACCAACGAGTCCTTTGATGATGACTTTTTTGCATGGTTGTCACGGCAGATCCATGTGATCAAGGATTACCCATATGCAGGGATAGACTTTTCGAGAGATCCTGAGATACCCATGCCTCCTAGTGAGGAGCGAGGGGAGATGGGTAAGTCTCCACCTTTGTATTTTTTTTTTGTTGTATATGTAATTTTTATGTCGTTTTGTTATATATATCATTTTTTTTTGTATGCCAAAGTATTTGACGGATATACGTTTGTTGCATGTAGATGTGGGACCAGTGCGGCCTGTCGATTATGCAAGGAACAGGCGTCGTCCTCGGCCAGGGGCCGCAACTACCGTTGCTGGGGGACCAGCAGTAGCAGGAGACCTCCCAGCCAAGGAGGCTGAGAGGGTACTTAGACGAGTTGAGCGGAACTTTACTGCACTCACTCGCATAGTCCCGATGGCAGAGATTGAGGACCTGTCGCCATCCATGCAACCTCATGTAGTGGGGGCACCTCGGACGTGGGTCTGATTATTTAGGCATTTATCCCATGCTGTGGACCAGTATAATAGGGCCCATAGGCCCTGAACCTATTTAGACATTTTACGTGCCACGAGCACTACTTGTATATATTTTTTGAGGGCATAAGCCCTGTGACTCGTTATTGGTCCTATTTTTAAGGCGCTTGCGTCCATCTATGTACTCTAGTTAMTTTATGATATTATATATGGTTTTTTGGTCTTTTGTGTCTTATGGATCACGTGTGCAAAAATGTATTTACATGCTTATGTCAATGTTCTTTCATATGTGTGCAAGATGCCAATCTAAAATTTGATTAGCTAGAGTATCTGTAATTTGGTTTAATCTCCTAGAAACATGAAAATATGTAATATAATCAAAGTTTCATTCCAAGAGACGTACCCTAAGGAATCGTCAGTGTAAAGTTGGATCATGAACCCGATACACTCTGTTTAACTGTGACACAACCAGTTGAGCGTCGAGATAGACCCGGAGATGAGAGATACCCAATGAAAAAGTGTCACGAAGCAACTCAATAACTGCACTGTACTTGGCGACATTATTTGTGGTGTCACCTAAGAATATACCTCCGAAGGATAACAACTGGCCCTGAGGTGTAAATATTACCCAAGCTATGGAGGCAAGCCTTCGAGTGTGTTGACTAGCACCGTCTGCATACCCAACGAACACCTCAAAATCACTTGACATCTGCCATATTGACGAAACATAACATCAATGACATGTCCATAACATTTAAAAGAAACTAAAAAGTAATAGTACAAAGACTATACATATGTTACAAAAAGTTACCAACAGTGACCTGCCTATGAGTAATACTTCTTGAGGTAGAGCCCATTTCTAGGCTCCGCCAAAGCATTCCCTTCGAAATCAACCAGACGATAGGCGCCCTTTTTTAATACCTCTTTTATGATGAAAGGTCTGAACCACATGGGTTTGAATTTTCCTGCCCCCAAGGGGTCCTTATCTTGGTCATAGACCAGGACAAGGTCACCTTCAGAGAAAATTCGAGGACAAATGGACCTATCATATTGACACTTGATGTTATGTTTGTGAGCCTCATTGGCCAGGGCCGCATCACGACGCTACTCATTGAGATGCTCAAGGTATACTAACCGTTCTTCAAGTGGAGAAGTGTCTGGAAATAATTGTACTGCCCACTTTAGAGATGGGATCTGACATTCGATGGGCAAGACTACCTCCAGCCCGTAAACGAGTTGAAAAGGTGAGAAACCGATTGCAGTCTTAATAGATGTTCGGTAAGCCCATAATGTCAAGTATAACATCAAATGCCAATTTGACTTGGCTGAGTTGATAATTCGTTGTAGAATGGTCTTAAGAGTTTTGTTTACAGCTTCCACCTGCCCATTGGCTTAGGGGTAGTAGGGTGATGAATGCTCTTGCCATAACCCAAGATTTGATGTTAATTTGGTCATCATTTGGTTCTAAAAGTGACTGCCATGATCAGTAAGAATCTCTCTCGGGACGCCGAACCTTGCTATGATCTGGTTGAATAAAAAGAGAGTTGCAGTCTCTCCATCATCTTTAAACGTTGGCATAGCTTCCACCCACTTTGTGAAGTAATCTACAGCTACGATGATATAGTGGTGCCCCCTTGCTGAAGAGGGGTGGCAAGTAGTGTAATCAATCCCCCACTTGGTGAAGGGTCCAACTGTGATGACAGGAAACATGGGAGCAGGATGTGCCCTCATCTTCTGAGAGAAGATTTGGCACGAATGGCACTTCTTGACCAATTCTATACAATCTTTGATAAGTTTCAGCCAAAAGTAACCTACTCGTAGAATCTTTTGGGCTGTCGCCAACCCAGAAAAATGACCGCCACAAGCTCTGGTATGGCAATCGTTAAGCACGATAACTGCCTCCTCATGAGTGAGACATTGGCGTAGGATGCAGTCTACACCTCTATGATACAACGTATCATCGAGTATGAGATAATTCTTAGCCTAATGGCGTATACGTCAACGCTCATCACGAGAAGCAGAAGTGGGGCACTTCAAAGTCTGGAGATAGATAAGTATATCTCCATACCAGGGATCCGAAGATGTGATCAAAAACATATCTCCCTGGATAGGTGATTCTTCAGGCACAACGTCACCTGACTCAACCGAAAGTTCTGAAATAAGCTCTACGAAGACCAGTGACTTTTTGGACTTTGCTGAAATGAAGTCTAAGTCAAACTCCTGGAGGATGACCATCCATCTACTGATTTTTTCGCCTATTACCCGTCATGTCAACATGTACTGAAATGGATTCATGACAGCAATGACGGTGGTCTTGCAAAATAGAACGTAATGACGGAACCGTTGAACGGCATGAACTGTTGCCAACGCAAGTTTTTCGATATGAGAATAATTGAGTTCTGGTCCTACGAGGCCTCGACTCAGGTAATAGATCACGTATTCTGAGAACAAGTCATCTTCCTGAACTAAAACCATGCCAATGGTTGACTCTGAGGCAGCCAGATATAATAAGAAATATTTGTTATAGTTAGGTAGACATAGCAGAGGGGCAGTTGTGAGGGCATGTTTTAATGTGTCGAAAGAGCGTTGAGTGACATCATCCCAGTAAAAGGGGACGTCTTTCTTCAATAAATGCATAAAGCCCTTGGTGACCTCGGCATAGTTGGCGATGAAGCATCGTAAAAATTTTGCCTTGCCTTGTAGACTCTGAAGTTGAAGGATTGTGCGTGGGGGGGGCAACTAGATTATTGCCTCCACCTTGAGAGGATCAACCATGATCCCTGTTGTTGATACGATGAAACCTAACAAATGTCATGATGTTACGCAGAAGCTGCACTTTTTTGGATTCAAGCGAATCTGAAAGTAGCGACAGCGTTCAAAGATAAGTCTAAGGTGTGTGGGATGATCCATTCTCTTGCGAGATCGCGATGCTAAATCATCTAGATAGGCCTCGAATATATGCTTGAGATCATGAAAAGCAAAAGACATGGCCCACTGGAAGGTGGCTCCATCATTTTTAAGACCAAAAGGCATCTTATGATATGCGAATGTACCCCAAGGACAAATGAATGTCATTTTGTGTTGGTCTTCGGGTTTGATTTGAATTTGATTATAGCCCGAAAAATCATCCATGAAAGAAAAGGCTTCGCAACTAGCACATTCATCAATGATCTGGTCAATGAATGGTGTTGGAAAATTATCTTTGGGACATTCCTTGTTCAAATCATGGAAGTCGGTACATACACGAATCGTGCCATGTTTTTTATTGACCGGCACAGGATTTGACACCCATTGGGTCAAATGGATAGGATAGATAAAACCTGCCTTTAGCAATTTCTCAACCTCAATCTTGATGGTTACTGCTTTCTTAGGATTAACTGGATGAAGCTTCTGTCGAACAGGCTTGGCATCAGGATAATTTTTTATTTCATGTTCAACTATTTTTGGATCGATACCTGGCATTTCCTCATAAGACCAGGAAAACACGTCGCAGAATTCTTTGAAAAGATCTGTGTAGATTTGAATCTCTTCGGGGGAGAAATCCTCTCCAACAAAGACATTCTCCACGACACCAGGGTTTCATGAGATATTGATCGATACAGTTTCAACGATAGTTTCCATATTGCCCTCAGCATAAATTTCATGTGTAGCTAAGAGATTAATAGGGCACGACTGATCTCCCATCATGATCACGGTGAATTCTCTTGCTTTGATTCGGCTTAAATCTGGGAGAAAATATGATCTGTGATGAAGATCTTGCCAAGGTTTGTCCGGACTAGTCATTTCTTTGATTACTGCTTCGTCAGAGGGAAAGAGTAAGTCTAACTAATCAGTGTTAGCGAGAGAACCCTGAGCCCAAATAGGCTCTAGAAGTGGATCTAACTCTTGTGCAGCAGTCAGATCAGTGGTAGCTGAAGCTTGCTAAACTAAAGAGTATGCTACTTCAGCGGCAGACAAGGGCATGGACATGCATGGGTGTCATGTCTCATCCATCGTGGCCGATGGGGAAGGAAGTATCCACGGATCCTCGAAGTAAGTCATGTGGAATGACGAAACTTGAAAAATCTCAACCTTATGGTGATTGGATATAAATTTGATATCACCGTGAGGGGGTGGGTAATCGAAGGTACCCATCAAGGATGGGCACAAACCAACTCCTACGTTGACGACACCTCGTTGAGGATTATCAATCATCGGGACTATGGATGCCCCAAAGCTGGGTCAGTTCTGGAGAAAGACAAATGATCGATGGTCACTATCCGGCCCTCGTGTGGAAACAACAAGACCAAGAAAATTGTAGCAACCATAGCTTTCATAGCATAAGTCCAACTCCATCCTAACAAGAGGTTATAGTTGAGGGGAGCATCGACTACCTCTACTTCGACACACATGGTCTTCCCTCCTAACTGCATGAGGAAAGAAGGAATGATTCCATGTGGTCGGAATGAACGACCGTCAAAAGCAGTGAGGAGAGCAGGTGATGGAGACAAAACGGGCTGGCCAATGGCCTTCCAACATGCCAACGACATAACGCATGTCGAGGTGCCCTCATCAACCATCGTACGGAAGATATTCCGAGTAAAAGTTTTCGTGGGATAAGCCACTACTATCTGAAACACCACGTGGTAAGGTAGACGAGGTTTTAAGTTAGTTGTATTCAACATGATTGTACCCAAATTACAAGTCTCGGTAGAGCCTAAAGCAGTTAACAAGGCTTTCCTCTGAGAAGGGCAACTTTGGAGGACTTCCAAAGAAGACATCGCACAAGGGGTTTGTGATAAATCCTCCACCACAGAGTAGTTCTGGGTGGCCCTTGCGTTTGGGTTATGAGAAGCTTTTTTAAATGCACCTTTTGGGATGCATGTCATTGTTTCTCCCAACGTCTTCTCAATCTGTAGAGGAAAAGATGGGAGGTCATCTTCTTTACCCTTCTCAAAAGTGCTTGGTTTACTATAGTCGTGCGCTCTAGTCGATATAAAAGAATCACCCCTAACCATATATACGTTCACAGATTCAGGGTTGTTCGGAGGTGGACAGGGCTCTTGGCTGCCCCCTTCTGCACTTGCAGAGGCTTGAGTTAGATTTTTTCCATGTTGAAATGGATTAGTCAACACCGCCTATTGTTGTTGCGTGACAAATTTTTGGGCCTTTGCAAGTCGAGGACATAGATGGGTCGGGTGGTCTTCCGCGCACAATTTGCATGGATACCTCGCCTTCTGTTTTTCAGTGTTGTCCCCGCCAGCATTATCGGTGGGTTTTTTATCCCCCTTACCCTTCTTTCATTGTTTTTTCTTCCCTTCAGGCTATTGGGTGGCCTTTAGGTTAGTTGACTACACTGTGTGTACCTCCAACGTTTTGGTGGGGGGAGCAACCAAAGCAGTAGTTTTGTTGGTTGCTGTGTGTTGTATAGATAATTGTTGCAACTGCTTCGTCAATTGCTCAGCGAGCTTGGTTTTTGTTGAACCAACAATACCATCGGCATGTGGTCCAGCTCTCTGTCTAGTTTTATCCAGTATTAAACGTGGCGCATCTAGAAAGATGTTGTATAATAAACTGGACTGATAATATATGAGCTCAAACTGTTGAGCCCTCATGATGGCGTCTTCTTCGGAGAAAACTCATGACATCGCAACGTCTTTGGATAACTGCGGGACCAAAGACTTAAGGAACCACTCAAGAAGGAATGTTGGTGGGACTGGTACCTTGATTAAAATCTTCTGGCATCTCCATTCTCGGATGTGATCAGAGATATGGTTTGTTGTTGTCTGTTCGAAATTGGCGAGCAGCTCTGTGCCAGCGTCGTATCTCACAGGAAACTGGAAATGGTTCAGGAAAGCCATCGCCAGTTCTCCAAAAGAAGAGTATCTTGAGCGATCGAGCTCAATGTACCATTTCGCGGCACTCCCAATGAGAGTACATTGAAACAATCACAACTGTACGGAGTCATCTTTCAATGAGTTAGATGAGCACCAAAGATGGAAGGTAGTCACATGATCTTCTGGATCTTCGTTAGGCTTCGCTTCGAACTTTGGGATGTCCGAAGGCAACTTCATCGTCATAGGAGGCCAACGCGGATCATGACAAATAGGGTCATTCAACAACCTTGTCAAATCTGGCAAGTGTAAAATCGCCAGGAAAGGTAGTTTGGGTTGTTGGTGATAACCTGGGAAAAAGGGGCCTGGAGTTTGACTGGCACCAGGTTGCCAGGAAAAGTTTGGCTGATGGCCTGGATTCTGGTAGAAACCATGGCCCTGGACAGCGTATGGATTTTGCATATGTGGAGACATCATTGGCTGATTTCCCAAATAGGACATAGACTGTTGGGCATGCATTATATTCGAAGGACTTTGGGAAGGATTACCCCATGCCGGTGTTGTGGGGATAGGCATAGTAGTTTGTCCAGGGTTCCATTGATTGTGGAAAGAATTACCCCAGATCGGTATTCCGGACGAGGGAACGGATCCCTACCCTGAATTCCAAGGTCCTGCTAGGTTTTCCCCCTGTGCAGGAATAGTACCCTGCATAGAAGTAGATTGTCCAAAAATGGGGTTGCCCCCAGTCGGGAAAGCGGCTGACAAGAAGGTCTTGTTACCAAATGTTTCATTCAAAGAAAACAATGTCGAACCTACCGGCATACTAAGTGAAGGTGTTCCTTGACTCCCCACTCCAAATAAACTATTGTGTGTATGTTTCTCGGCGGATGGCTTATGCGAGCCGTCGAGTGAAGGGGACGAAGGAGAGATATGACCTCCTCTGTAAGGGAAAGCGTTAAAAGGAGCAGGAGTGCCCCCCATGTGACCTTGCAGAGGAGTGCTAGAGCTCCCTGCCCCTAGACCTAAACTTTGTAAAGTGGAGTAATAAAGTACGGGACTTGTACCCAAACTAGGCATCCCGTATGAGAACGGAGGGCCTATCGCACTTGGTGTGAAAGGGGTTGTGGCTGCCGCCAAAGACAGGATCGGACCACTGTGAGAAGTAGAAGTGGTCGAGACCATGGTGGCTCGGACCGACGACAGTGGGTTAGGAGGTGAAAGCTCTCCTGTGGTGACAACCGTAGTGGGAATTGAAGAATTCCCAGAAGGAGTAACAGCATTTGTTTCCATTGTTGTGTGCAACACTATCTGGCGCTTGTAAAATTGAATTGGTACGATGAAAGGTGTTAAGAAATCAATGGTTGGGGTTTCAATCGGGCCAAGAGTGGTTGCTTCAAGGTCCAAAATGGTTGATTCCTCCAGGGTTTGGTCGGGCACAATGATTTGTAAATCGGTCGCTTCAAAAGACCCTTGTTGATCTAGCTTTCGCCTTAATGGTGGCGGGGGTGGCTCCAGTGTAACCGAATGAAGGCTAAGAATCCTTCGTGGCCGGCGGAGCTTGGGATCCTCCACTACGTGAGAATATCCAAGACACTCTAAGGTAGTCTAAACGTTCAAAATTAACACACTCTAAAAAATTCCCTAGAAGATAAGACAGGCAAACACTAGATTAATTGGAAGAACAGTTACAACAACCAACACTAGAGCAACTTACCAGTGCAAGTGCAACTCGAACATGGAAGCACCCTCCGGGTATACTCTGCAAAGCGTGGCCCGATGTCTGTCCTAGGTACCGCGGTATACCCCCGCAGTCACCTGTGTATGTCCCTAAAAAATATTGGCAACTAGGTTGCCAGCGCGCGAACAGTCACCAGGCGGGTACAGTCGAAAGTCGGGTAGACCACAATGAGTAGGGTATCGAGCCCGAAACCTGTCAAGGGTATCGAGAGAAAATGGTCTGGAAGACAACTAAGGACCTTGAATGGATTCGAGACCCACGAAGCCCCGTGGCAAATGCAAACCACGGAATCCCAAAACAAGCCCTCCATATGTGTTCTCCACTACGATTGGTCCAGCTTTGGAGGGGTTATCTCCACTACCTTTCTGCACACGACCTCGTGTTTATCCCCTGTGTTAGAGGGGGGTCCTGCATAACTTTCACGACATTGGACTTATACACTCCCTAACTCAGACTCCAATGTTTGATTTTAAATGGCCTTGAAGAGTTTCCTCTCCAACCTAATCCAAGGCCCTAATCCTGAACTAGTTGGTGAACCCTACAAACATAAAAGTCTAGTAGATTTTTAAATTTAGCGTTAATTTTATGGATTTGTCTTACGTCAAGGGGTATGAAGGTGAAATTGATGATGTGAAAAGACGAAAGCAAGAAATGAATAAAAAATATGGAAACAAAACTTTTACTTAATTCAAAATTTCAACAACTTTTCAAAATAAATATTTTTAATTTTCTAAGATTTTGGCAGCAAACTCAAAAATATTTCACTTGACTACAAGCTACTTGTGATCTAAGTAAACTGCAAAAACTTATGAAATAAATGGCTTTTCCCTGGCTAATAATGCAGAACACACTCTTCAACCAAACAAGAAAATGAAAAGAGATTTTTTTTTTTTATTTAAATGCTTGATAAATAAAAAAGGAAAAATACCAACAAGCAAAAACCAAGAAAAACAATTATGGCCTAATCGCAAATCGCAAAGAATCAGGTCAAAAATCACACAATAGCAATTTTAAAAAATGACTCTCACACTTGTCTAAAAACCTTTAAAAAATATATTTTACTTTTATGACAACTTTTCTTTAAATTTGAAAAAGTGAGCTAAAGGTAAGATTAATCCTAAGCTACTGACTGACGGAGATTTAAATACCTGAGAGGTATAGTTCTCATCAAGGGAAAGGATGATTGCCTTACCCTCAAGAGAAATTATCCTGCATAGGCACGCTACTATTAATCCAACAGCCAGCGTGTGAACGCGAGCTATATAGATACAGAGAGCGTGTACACGTGGGCTGACCTTGTGCAGACCGCGTGTATCTCTAAATTCTGAGAAAAACTAAAAACAGACAGACCAAACCAGGAAAAGACCCCTAATATTGATAACCAGAGTCTCCTGAAGGCTTGGACACTTCTTTTTTTTTTAACAGAAAAAAACAAACAATCTAAGGAAAAATTTATAAAGCCAAACAATATGAGATAAGACTGCAAACCAACAAGACTCAGACAGAATTCTAGAAGACCCCCTTAGAATGTTTGATTCTAACAAGGAAGAGGATGACTACCTTAGAAGTCCTCTGAACTCTACATGCTACTGCTACTTCTTCAGCTAGCATTCACACGCGGGCTGTAAGAGAGTAGGGCGCGGGTACATGCGTGCAGACCTTATGCAAGCTACGTGTACCTCTGTGGGTCCCGAAAAACACAGTCACACAAAAGACAGGGAAAGCTGGTATGGAAAACCAGACTCCCTGCTAGCTCAGACCTTACAAAAACTAAAAGAAAAAACAGGCAAGAAAAACTAGTCTTTAAAACTGCCCAAAAACTAAATAAAATTCCAGGAACCCTAGAGAGTTTCCCCAGTATGGTCTCCAATTATGTTGTGAGAGAAATATCCCTACGGACTAGCAAATAGGGTTTAGACTTTTCATGCAGATATGACCGAAGAAAAACTACTTTCTACCTTCATCCCTAGATTTAAATCCCCTTTTCTTAGTAAATGCATGGAAAGATCAACCTACCTCGTTCCCAACGTTTGATGTCGATCCTCCATTGTACTTGATTACTTGTTCGCAATACTCCTTTCAAAGGTGACCTGCATACAAGACAAACAACAACTACGCATGCATCCTACTTATATACTAACGGGTTAGAAATTCAAACATATACTAATCAAACTATAAAAAGTTCATGAATTGGGATGGGAAAAGAATTTTCTTTATTACTTTGAATGAGTCAACTTACAAAAGTTGAGACCAGCCACCACTCCGCGAACCTGATCTTTGGCTCCTCTTCGACTGTCCTCCAACTGCTTTTCTTTGTATCTCCTTTGGCACTAGGAAAGGCTAAAGGGTTGGGACAATGGGAATACGCAAATGGGTAGAGTTTCTTTGCTATATTTTTCCTCTTCCAAATGGGACCCCTACCCCTTATTTTATAGGCTAGAAGGTGCTAGGTATTTGGATGAACCCTCGTCCATGCATGGCCGGGAGTTTCAGTTAACTCACCCATAGCTTTTGTGTTCTGTCGGCAACTTTCCTTTTTTCGTGCTTTTGTCGGTCCACGCGGGCTGTTTTGGGTCAGCCAGCGTGTACACGCGTGCAGTAATGGAGTAGGGCGCGTGGGCCTTTATAAAAGAGGATTTTCAATGAGTTGTTCAACAGTTCTTTGGCAAAGAAGGGATATGAGATGGCCTAATGCTAGGTAAGCATGTATGGTGCAATTTAGGGTTATAACACTTTGGTGGCCAAACCCTTAGTCATTATCATCATGGATCCGCAGTGTACTTATTGGCGGCCATACTTTGAGTCACTTATAGTCCGAGCATAGCTATTCCTACCTTGGGAATGGAACACATATTAACATTGTTTGATGGTTGTATGCAGCTTCTACCATTTTCCCTGACTCCATACCCTTTCTTCGAAAAATCTACAAGGTGTTTCAGCCATCAACTTTCATCTTATGTCTTCACACTTTGGGGGGAAATATGTTACACATCAAAATTCATCACTTTGATAATGTCACATTCTCATTGTCGTAAGTGTTGCAAGTGTCGTAAGTTTTGCATTATGGTTCTGTAAGTTTCGCATTGTGAACGACACCATGAAAACACTTGATGCAACCCCTAAAACATGTTATAAGAAGAAGCCCCATCATTTGACAATCGAAAGAAAGGTTTTTCTATGAGAATTGCTCATCTTGGAAACTTTTTAGAAGATGAGCGCTCCCCTCCTCATATACAGGGAGAGTTAGCACTCCTTTCCCATTTCACAGAGAGTGTTGTAGCGCTTTGTGGCCCATTCTAAGGGAGTGTCAAATTGGTTGAGAAAATCTTGGAAGAAATCCCTTTTTCTTCTAAAGACAGCTATGGATGGATCGAGTTGGTTTGGCTTGAATATAACCCCTAGGCTGCATCTAAGGGAGATATCACCACTGATGGAGCCATATCCTCAACTAATCCCAAATATAACAAAGGTGGTTGGGCCTCTCAAAGTTTATAAATGGAGGCATTCTCATGGGAGGAAAAAATCAGCTAAAGCATTGTTATTTTGATTATGGATCTTTCGAGCGAGGGTTGGACGAGGAGGACTTGGAGAGGTTGTTGCAACATCATATGAAGATTGTAATTGTCCTTTTTAGGTTCTCATTAATATACTTGGCCTATTTACTTCTAGTATGTGTTTGCATGTACTTGTCTATGCTTGTCTTAATCTTCATAGATAGATTTATTTTGTCTAATCCATTAGAGTAGGAGATAGTCGTTTGTCTCTTCTTATCCATTGCAGGTATCCTTTGGAACTCGCGAATTGGAGCAGCTTGGAAAAACTTTGAAAGTGAGGTACATCATACTATCCCTCCTTCTCTCTTTTTTGATGGATAAAATTAATCTGAAGGAATGGTAGTGTCCAAAGGTATTTTTCTGTCTTGGTAGAGGGGTCTATACTCCAAGGGAAATTTCACCTGTCCACAAGAGAATATTTCTGTAACAGTATCCCTGAATCATCTTATACATTACTCTTATGGCATCTCTTGCCATTATCTCTAGTTGTACATTGGATTTGTTCAATTTTACAATACTTCTCTTCACTTCATTGATTGATTCATTGTGAAACCCTGGTTGTCCACTCAATACCAAATTAATCACAATGGAGTGAGACATTTCTCTATTGGCACTCAAAATTGAATGGACCTTAATTATTCCATCCTTCCTTTCACCTATATTCTACTTCCACTGCGCACTCTGATAACATAAGTGGCCTTCTTGGTCTTAGTACTTTTTAGACGAAAATAGTTGATTCATAGCTAGCAATTCTTTTCCAAGCATTCCTATGTTTACGCATAGAGATGACTCACCCATCACATGAGTCACACATCACCTCCAGTGATCATTTTTCTCTTTTGCAACAAGATTTGTAGCTATCAACACATATATACCCTCAATACTAAGGAGGCTTACATTTCCTTCCTATGCCCATTAATGGAAATTATTCACCTGTTGGCTACATGTTTTATGTGATAATCCTTGTTGATACGTCTTTGCAAGTCATTTCGACTCTTTAGCATCTGAATACGAATATATCTCTTCTCTGTATGATATCTTTATCAACCTTTTTTTGGATTACCGATAGGGGGGGTGAATCAATAATAGATCAATTTAATATTTTTTAACCATATAATGCAAGTGTTATATCAATGTAGTATTATCATCCAATAATTGCAGAGTAAATAAACAATGAACAAAAGGGAAATCATACACATACACAATACACCGGTGTTTTTACATGGAAACACAAAGCGGGAGAAAACCACAGAATTCTTTTTCTTATATGTCTTTAAGAATTACAATCATTGGAAGCACCAACTTCCTTTGCTTTCCAGCTGCAACTAGAAGAAGGATCCAACCCCCTAGTTTCTTAGGATACAACCTAAAGAAAGCTCCAACTCCCCAATTATTTGCTACAACCAGAAGGAGGCTACAACCTGAGTGAAGATCCAACACCCCAATTCTAAGGCTACAACCAAGAGGAGGATACAACCCCCTATGTTCTCCATCTACAATTGGAAGGTGGCTACAACTACCTGACCTTGCCCCGTCCAACCGCCCTGAAATATAAGTAAAATGATGGAACCACTGTCACACTATCACTGTGAGATATATTGTCGTAAACCAGTACCAATCAACCTATAATCAACATGTAACAACATGTACCAATAATTTGTACCAACAAGTACCATACATCAACATGTACCTCAACCTGTATCATAAACAAATGCATCAAACCTATACAAATAACATGTCACAATAACCTGTCCAAACAACATGTAATCAACTTGTACCTCAATCAAAAGCCCTCATCAATTTCATCATACAAATCCAATTTGCAACTTTGTAATATATCTGGTGTATATGATCACATACGTACAAACCTTCCTTAACTTTAACAACAAGAGACTAGAATTTTCATCAAACTTTACTTTAGTCTCACATGACTAATTTTGGATTAGTCAACAACCATAACTTGAAATAATCATAACTATGTACCTGTAATGAATAAAGATCTGAAAATAGTAAGCAATGTTCTCCAGTGCCTTTTATGCAATTCCTCCAGGTTTCACTACTTGGATCCTCTCAGAAAAGGAGTTATAGAAAAAATGACATACCTTATTGAATTTTGGATTATTCTAGAGAGTGAACTTGTAGAGCATGCCCTGCACAGAATATTTATTGTATGGATATGAAACTTGTAGACAAAATACTAATGAATGTACTCTAACCAATACAATTTTTCTTACTGAATTTGGATCTGTTATGAATAAGTTATGACGATTTTACCCTAAACACATGTTTTAGACTAGTTTCGGGACTAGCCACAAACCCTATTTTCCACGGAGTGTAACTCCAAAAATAAAACGACCCACAAGTTGAAATTTGTATCACAGCTACTTGGATATGTTTCCTCAACGGTATCCCAATTTTATGTTATGAATAATTCTATAAAAAAAATTATTTTGAAAATGGTGAGATGACCTGTAAATAACATACCTTAGAAAGAATCATCAAAAGAATTTATCCACCCTTGAATTTTGGCCTTCTTTATTTCACCTTCCCTCTGAAATTAGGCTTAGATATCCTTTGGTTACATAAATCACTTGTAGATATTCAATATTCTCAATTCTGATTTAAAATGAGAGAGCCTTGTCTCTTATTTATACTTTCATGTAGCTTCCTCAAGGGGTTACCTTCTAACCATCTTAACCCACTTTCCTTATTTTAAGGCTAACCCACTTCTAACCACTTGTCCACTTAGTAATTTCTCCATTAACTTTATTATTTAAATAATTTCTTTTGTATGCACTTTGACTTATAGTACACTCATCACTTCACTTTATTATTTAAATTACCTTCTAAC